>JAUJYS010000634.1:0-21637 GCA_033995665.1 Melogona broelemanni
TTTTTTGCAATTCACGTGATGCTGTAATTTGCGCGCTTCAGCTGCATTCGCCGCGATTATTCGCCTAGTGAAATACCGCCTTTACGGTCTGACTTTCTACGACAATGATTCATACTCCCACCAAGAGTTAAAAAAATAAGTTAACAGAAAGGAATAACTCGAAACTATTTTTGAGTCATTACAACATTGGGAAAGAATACTAGTCTCGGAAGAGTGGAGGGAAGTAGAAAAAGGGGAAAAGTTTTAAGGAGAGTTCAGGACTGAATCTTGTTAAACTACAGGATGCAGTCTGTAATCGGAAACATTGACCAACTCTTATTCATAGGGTCATCAGGGGTCGGCAACGACTTTTGCCACGCTTTGTTGCCTAACAAATACAGCGGCTGGACAAAATAATGGAAACAGCTCTATAAGGTGCATAATTAGATCTGTTTATATAAATTTGTCCAACACCTGCATCTTCTCGGCGTCGAGAGCCCCCTGTGTCTCTCACCAAGTCAGCATCATCCTCTTTTTCATCCCCCCGATGTGTCCGCGCAGGGCAGAATGCGATCTAAAGATGGAGTCCGTCGGCGACCAATGGGCGTCGGCCGCCGGTACCACGTGATCGCAGGCTCGTACTTAAGGAGCGTCCACCTGTAGACGGGAACGTTATTTGCTAGACGGACTCCGCGCCCGTGGGAGAGACCCGGGCACACGCGCGATTTTTCATTGTCGGTATTTTTGTTTACCTCGACTGCAGTTTGTGGTGCCGCGGAGCAAAATTTAGGTTTTCAACGGCGTTGTCACAGTTGGGGTCAGGGGTTTATTGTGCAACACCACTCAACGGTAAGTTGATCTTATTAATTATGTCATTTGTTATCAAGTACGTGCGCAAATTGAAATGAGAGAGGGGAGGGCCAGGTCAGTTGTTGGGAATTGAATTTGAATTTGGTCGCGAATTTAATTGAATTGTGAATTGATCGTGAAAAAAGCCCAGTCTCAGTAAAAGTGAGCATTTTCATTACAAGCATTGCCCTTCTCATTATTTTTATGTTATTATTTTTTCATTCGTCGTAGCTCAATGATCGAGCGTGTTGTGCGTCGATCCCAGGTTCAATTCCCAGCTAGGGCTTTCGTTATTTTGCCATAATGCCTCGGCGCGGCGATTACCTGATATAAATCTAAATTTAAATATGCGATGTTGTCTGATGCATTTTGCAAATTTATTTGACAAGTTCAGAACTGAATTTTCGAAACATTGAAATTATAATGCTGACCGTTCAATTGACCCCGATTTCCTTTTCCAAAATCAACTATCCTGAAATGGTATGAGTTGCCACACGTACTAGAAAGAAAAAAAAAAGGAACTAAACTAACAGAAATAAGCTCTTTTATCAGAAAAACCAAATATTTAAAAGCTCCCAATATTGTAACTCTGCTTGGATACGTCAAAATATCCATACAAATCGTTTTTTTCCCAATATGCGTTGTCAGTTGTACGTTGATAATAAGTTAAAATCCGTTTAACTACTAAGGAAAAGCGAGCTGAGTGAACTGGAGAAAATTATTATTTTTAATTTTCAGAATTCTCCGCTAATATTTATATTTCAAACTAATCAATTTTAATCAAATGACTAAAGTTTTCGAGTTTGGAAATTTGGCAGATTCCAAACTTATTTTTACTTCCTTATTTGATAGCTAGGTAAATCGCGTGGAAACATATTTTTAAAGTAATCGTTCCATCTGCACATTGCAACCTAGCCTATAAATTCTTAAATGTATTTTAATTCGTGAGAGATATTTGTTGCAGAAAGGCGTAGTTGATTCGTAATTATTTTAAATACGAGTGCGCTTACATGATATTAATAATCATTTTTTTATTTAAATTATAAGTGCCAAACACTTTTATCGCAATTGCCAACAAATAATTGAAAAACAAATTTTGTTTTTATTTTTCTATTACAATGAAAAAAAATCTATGAATGATTTATGAATGATGACAAATTTTATGCTATTTTTATCACATGTACTTAATCAGTGATATTTAAGATTTGATAAGGTGAGGCTCGACTCCATTAGGAGTTCTGGTTCATGGTTATAAAAGTGCGGTGGGAGCGTTCACCATTCAATTTCACTCCAAGGTTGTCGCATGATCGCGAAGAGCGATGACATCCAAGAAATAGAAAACGATCCCCGCCCGAATTCCAAGAATCCCACTAGCTCATCAAAAATGTACGACGTAGAAGACAATAAAAGTTCGTAATAATCTATTTCGCTCTTGAAAAGATAATTGTGCCCGCACTGACAGAGGTAAAAAGTCGTAGGTATAAAAACAGAAACGGCAGCAATCTTGGTAATGGCCTCCGACACACAAAAAGTCGGGGCAAAACCATTTCTGAATTACAAAACTGGTTTGTAGTAGAGGCCGTTAATCCCGCTCGACGCCTTGTAGACCAGACCACCAAACCCCCTCCCCCTCCTCCCTCGCCACCACCTCCAAAATAAAGAACGATTAAAGGCGTCGACCCACTGCCCACTGCATTTCACTGTTCCTCAACAACAAAAAACCCGACTGGTGGAGATTGATGACCCGGGATTGACCCTGAGACCATATTATCGGCATTGTATCTCTTGCCTAACATTTTCTGTTCTTGTTTTGGTTTTTTATTATTATTTTTCTTTTTTAATGCGACTCGTCGCTCAAGTCAGTTTGATCCAGTTTTGCTGGTCAATAAACCTTGCTTTGTGGCAACAAAAAAAAAAGTTATTTCCACTATACTGTACTTGCGAAAACAATTGCCATTTTTATTACATTGGTTAAAAGTTTCTTCTGTAGAAATAAGTAATTTCAGGTGAACGCTTTGGTCTTGCGTCTTTGTTAATTTTACCAAAGCGTTCATTCCAAATTTCTAAAACAAATTTGTGAAAATCTTGAGTAACATTTTTTTTTTGGAAAAAAATTCGGCAATATTACAATAGCGTTTGAGTGAATAACATTCGCTGCATCCACAAGATTGGATATTAATATTTATAAACACTAGTAAATAAAATGTGTCGTTTATATTCTTTTACATCTAACATTGCGTTAGGAATAGAAGATCTAATCTGAAAACACGATAAATATTTTTTTAATTTTCGACGCGGTGACCTCACGTTTCAACCACCAAAAAAATTCAATGTCACTTTCTAAAAAAAAAACAGTTCTCCCCGCTTCCAGTCCGGGTTTGACCCACGACAGTCGGACCAAAAAACGGATGCACCCGTTTATTATTTTAAATTGTTATTTTCGTTTTGCGTTACGGTTGCGGCTGCGTGTTGTTGGGCGGACGAGATAATTAAGTCGATGATGACTTGACATGGAGAGAGAGAACCGCGTTTCGCACCCACGGGGGGCAGTGTGGGGCACCGCGGTCACTTCGAGCTCAACGGGGCTCACCAGTTGGCCGAACCCCGGGCTCGAAACTGGTTTGGCACTCTTGCCCCCCCCCCTCCCTCCCTCACACGTGACCACCAATAATCGCTGATCAATATATGGCGATAAATTATGACTCCTGTTAACTCTGCAGATCGATTACCGTTAGAATTCGGGGAGGTGAAAGTGGATAAAGTATTCGATTTCTACCGTGGGAAGAGTTGTAATGGAATTAAAATTATCTATTACTGGGATTGCATTAATTTATTATCGTGCCTCTGGTTGAGTCACCCATGGGCGATGCAAAAGCGATAAATTTAGTCTCCCATTTGACATCCTTGCAATATGCAAAACACTGATAATAAAATGAAACATGCCCTTGCAACCAGAGGGTTTTCAAAATTGCAATTTTGTTGGCCTTTATAACTTCTTAAGGTATAAGTTTCGGTGCGATCTCTGAGGCGAAAGCCCTTTGACACATCCAATAAAACACATATTACGCAAATGTGTGTCTGAAAAGAAATATTTGATTTTGCACACCGACGTAGCCATTCTTTGGTGGCCTCGCTATGGATATTTTGAACTACGATTAACAATCAAGGTGTTTCATATTCGTATCTATTTTCGGTAAACTATAGGGTAAATGTTTATTATTATTATTAACCATCACTGTAGTGAACAGCCCTAGAAGATACTGTATCGTACCCCTAGTGATGAAATACAATAGTATGTAAAATCGATACTTATGTTTATGTTTCGGGTAAGAAAAACAATTGCTTTATTTAAAAGTATTTCACTATTTTCACTGTCTTGAGAGTTCAGTTCCTTCACATTATAAGTGTTCAAGATCAATCAGATCTGTTCCATTCCGTTTATACTTCGATGATGGTTGATGAGAATACTGGCAAAGTTTTGGTTGTCAGTTCTGATAATCGCCAGCTCAAAGCTTCAAAAACGAAGACTAAAAAATGTTTCAACAACAGTTAATGGGAGGTAATTTGTTTCGCTTCGACGAAAGGGGTCTCACGAGGATACAGAGAAAGCGACCACCTCCCCGCCAAACCCTTCACAATGTTTGGTGAATTGCGTTTGACGCACACCACTAAGTCAATTTCGTTGTATACGAAAACGTTTTGGCCACCCTCGGGTGTTGTCGATCGGTGGGGTGTCACATGGTACCCTCGTAGCAGTAGACGGTCTGAGTGGGATGCACGTTCCGGCCCTCGTTGATCTTGACCGAATCGCGGGCCAGGGTGGCCAACTGCCCCTCGAACAGCACATCGTGGATGGCCTTCTTGGCGAAGATCTGCTGGTCGGGTCGCATCTTGCGCAGCTCCAGCGCCCACGATTTGGTCAGAATCTCGTACTCGTCGTTGACGTGACGCAGGTGCTCACAGGCCAGCGCCAGCAGCTTGTTGGGTTGGGGAGAGGAGTGGCCGCCGAAATCGTCGTCGGCCGAGGAGGTCGCGGCCGCCCGCTGCCGGCTCAGCTTGATCTGGGGACGCATGTACAGACGGGACTCTGACGTGGCGCGGAGTTCGGCGCTGCCGTTCCCCTGGACGTCCTCCTGCGAACAGCAAACATGAGAAAACAGTCTTTTCAATTAATTGTTTTTTGACAGTGGTGAATGATAGGACATATTTATTTTAAAATAAATAAATATGGTATGGGACAGCGCCGAGAAGAAAGACGAACAGTCTGGCGAACAGTCTTTTAGTAAAACAGTATTAAAGAATTGATAGTATTTTATATGAAATGACAAATGTAACCAAAAGAATCGCAATGGCAGGGTTCGCAATATGCAAAATACTGATAAAATATATTATATTTATTGATTTGAATACTAATCGCTGTAGTGAATATGACTTCAGGAGATTATGGTATACATATACATCGTAAATCAGCGTCGGGACTACTGCACCGCAGTCGGTTGCAGTTGATTGACAAAATATAATATGTCTTTTTGTCAGGATTTGCGTACCGTCATATCGTTCTTGTCTTCGGCCAATCCGACCAGGGATTCGTTCCCCGTGTCGCCCTCGTCGGTGGCCGCCAGCACTGATTCCTGTTCCCTGAGGAAGCTGAGCAGGTCGAAGTACCAGAGGGTGGGCTCGTAGCCCGGCTGCGTGCTGGTCTTCTTCAGCTCCTTACGGTAGTTGGTGCGGATGCTGTTGATCTTGCGCTTGACTAGCTCGCGGTCCGCGTCCGGTTCCATCTCGCGGAATTTCTCCACCAGCACGTCATACGCCTCTGTCTTCTTGCATCTGTAATAGTTTAGTAGTGGTTTAGTTGTGTTGGCAAAAGTCGGTTGTCGCAAGTGTTCTGAAAACGTTAGAATTATTTTTTACAGGCGGTTTTAGTGTGTCGGTGTCAATAGGAAAACTACACCGGGAGTCATAAAACACCGACCATTGGGTCGTAGCTCCAGAAATCAGCTACAAGCAATTTACAAAGCAAGATTGAAGAAAAGCAAAATTTTATTTGGAAAATGTACGTTTAAATTTAAAGGTTACATCTTTCTATTTTGAGCTGATGAACATCGTATTCTTTATTTTTTGCCTTTCCAATTACGCAAAATAGTTAAAATTAAAATATATTACCGATTGAAAATAATTATAATAAGACAAATACATTAAATATTAACTTCAGAGTGACCAGTGGCAATGACTATTTAGGAAAAAATACAAACCAGGACTGCTATTAAGCAGTCCTAAATGACCTTAAATGGTAGAGGCACAAGGCAGACATACAAGCTCGACACTATCTATGCTAGGAGAAACAACAAAAAATTCACGTTTTTCCCCAGAAGTGTTCCCCAATGGAATGCCCTCCTCAAGACTTAGTTGACGCCCCTCTGTGCCATCCTTCAAATCCCGACCATGGATTTCTTTTATTGGGATATCTTGTACTCCAAAAAAAAAGTCAGTTTCAATATGGCTTCACCATTTTTTTCCAAGACCTCAAGTGCGATCCAAAGAGCCCACATGCATTGACACAACCAGATGCGGCCCTCTTCGAAACTATTACCAATTTTCAAGTGACAAGCACATCGAATAATATGTACTGTACATGTCACGCAATGTATCGCCGTTTATTGACTTGTGGTTTTAGATACTTTTATGTGCTTGTAGCCCCCACCTAAATAATTACCTGTTATTGTACTCCCTGCTTTTAACCTTCCATAGCGCTGGCATTTCGCGGTACAGTTCGAGAAATTCCTGCAGAAAATCGCGTACCCTCGACTTTTTGGCCATCATTGGCGCAATCATAGGTGTGCGTGAAATATCGGAATATTGTGCAGTTGAGGCCGCCGTCCCGTCGTTGCTATAAATTTGGGATTGCTCAATTTTCGGAGTCGTCGACATTGCGCAAATACGGCTTCACTTTCCAAGCGATGTGTCTCCTGTATGCAGAAGCGCTTTCATTTAGTGTCGCCTCATAGTGAGTATTAGCGACAAATCATATAAATTGTTGCAGTTAAGCAGCGTAGTCAAAATTAACCACTACGCGGCGCTGACTATTGAGTATGCTTTCTTTCAACACATTTTGGTTGCGATGCTTTGTCTCCAGTGCCAGCTTTGACGCATCAGTTTTGTGGCGAACCGAACCAAAGACTCGCTCTACTCATATGAACTCGGAGTGAAGCATGGCTGCATTTGAGTGACTCTGCATTCGGATAATCGGTGCTGTGGCCTACTTTACAACGTCGGCAGAGAACATTCTTTTGATTCCCACAACTAATTTTAAGTTATTATCTTGGATTGGTTATACCGATAATTTTTATTGAATAAAAAAGAAGAATATTCTTTTTCAAATTGCAATGACATGTACAGTCATTGTTATGGTCCAGAACAGTGGAAAATCAAATTTTGAGATATTCGCTAACTGTGGCATCGCAATCTGACAGTTATGTAACTATGTAAACAACAAAATGGCTGACATCATGGTGTTGTAGTTCAAATTTTTCTTTTCGTTGCTTTTTTCCATAATATTTTCGCGGATTTTTGATGTCATCAACTGTCGGCGACTGTAATACTTGTGACAAATGCAACGATTGGTACTGTAATTTCGTGGGGATCTTTCTTGAGCCAAAAATGCAGACCCAAACTATTGTCTTGTGCCTAACTGTGGGCCTACCTTGCAACTGTGGATCACAAATTTTTGCGGACATCGTCTTAGGTAAATCAAACAGAGGATTGTGTATTTATACATTAATACTATTTATTGGCAATATTAGGGTTAGTTCTAACGTTTTATAAAAAAGTTAAATTTTCCGCCAGCTAATAGTTTTGTAGGATTTTGCGGTTACCCCGACAGTGTTACATTCGGTCCAGAAAGCAATTACTCAAAATATGTCACGCTCAACTATGGCGAACTTATTGACCGTAGCATATTACAGTCCAGAACGTGTCATTGGCGCATTCATGTACCGGTACATGTAATGCACTTGTCATGACAGTCGTTCTGTTCGATCGTCCCTCAACAGGTCTTTGCGATATCGAGCCCCGATTTGCAAACCTGTTCCAGGTGTAGCGGGGAGGAAGAGGCCTATCCTCGCCCCTTAACTGTAATGACCATGGCACGGCCGCCCCCCAGAGCTGGTTACAAGATTAGTGCTATCGGTCAATCGGGCGAGGGTAAAATCCCGATCTATTTAGCCAAGTTATGCTATTATGAACGTGCCCAAACTTCGTCCCCTCCCCACGGGCTTAACCTGTGCATTGTTAGAAAGTCATGTCAGAGACGATTAACGAAATGATACCTAAAATTGACGCGAGATAACGGTTGGAATGTTTGAAGGGGCGACTGATCATGGTTTTCACTTAGCATTTCGAAGTTCTTCGAATCGCGGTGGCGTTTTGTTTCTCGGCTTCTTTTTTAATACTATAGCTGAAGCTGAGCTACGTCAGAACCTGAAGTAGACTCTGACTACACCGACTCTAGCAAATAAGGAATTATTCGAAGAGCTGTATCACTCAACCGCAGGCATTTGATGTCTCAAATAAAAAAGGGTTTCGAATAAAACAGAAAAGATAGATTTTTGGCTCTGTTCCCTATTCGCCAAAAATAGAAAGTTTCCGAAGAGTAGATGTTTTAAATAACATTTTATGTTATCATCCATATTAATTATTTTATTGTTGATAATATTTTTTATTGTTGATAACGTGTGAATTAGTGAATATAAATTCAGGAGATTCTGTACCCTACTAATCTCTTCGAAAGAGCATTTTACACCTGATAGAGGGTTCCATTAATTTGTTGATTATTTTTGCTGGTCTCCGCGATCGGTTTGTCCTAACTGAAAAGTTTACCGCACCAAGAGTGAATGATCTTCGAGATTGTTGATAAAAAAGGGAACGGCTCAGCGCCCATCCAATCGGAGAGTTCGGGTTTTCCAAGTACAACTTAGTCGGCCGGGTTATTACACCGCCGCTGCCGCTGCTGTCAGCGCACGGCCTATAAATATGCAACACGATTTTTAACAATGGGAAACAACTCGCCACGAGGGTGGGAGAGCAGAAGGGGAGGGAGACTGGACCCTGGATGGACAGCGGCGCCGGCAGCGCAGAGAAAAGGGCGTCGTCTCTCGCGTGAAGCTGCAATTCACATTTGAATAGATTGCCGACGATTCTTTCGGGTTCAAGGCGACCTGCGAGTCGGACCTTTTTTTTTCGAGGAAAAAAGGCTCCACAGACCAGCCATGCGAAAATTTATTTTTTATCATTCAGTATGTCAGGTGTGGTGAGTTTTTCATCGCAAATTTTTATAATGGTGACATTGATTCCCAGTATTTTTGTTTCACAATTTTTTCACAGTTTTTCATACTGGATACGCCTTTTCCCTCGGCCAGTGTCTAAAAAAGTACGCATTTTGAGTGGAACAACAAAGGCAAAATTGATACAAAAAGAACCACCTTGTTATATACATCAGATACAAACATAGTTAATATTCACTAGAAAATCTCGTAGCCCAGTCGGTATTGCAACCGGCTGCGGTGCGGTGGCCCCTGATTTTATTCCCTGCTTCGGTGTACTGACGGAAATGTGCCCCTCAGACATTGTCTTACACAACACCAGGGATAAAAATAAAATAATCATCTTTCGCTAGTTGCGTGGTATTAACATTTTACCTGAATTCGACTGAACGAATGTTCGGATTACGGAATCGCTCATGACGAGACGAAATAGAAAAATTATAAAAATATACGGCTCTGACGAGACGAAAGTTCAATTATCTCGCTCCTGAGTCGGTACTTGGTTTCAAGGTCTTGTTTACGAGACTCTCGATTGAACAAGCCAATCTTTAAAATCTCGGGTTTTAATGAGACCAGTTTTACCGCGCGCACGCACATTAGCTTGAAGAGCTCTTTCTGTCTTAATAGTTATCAAACACTTATTCCAACTGTTCCGAGATTTTCGTACTATTGTTGTTACCATAAAAACTCCTCAGCTACAATATACACACATCGTTATGATCTGTGCTAGTACCAGAATCCCAAAGAACACAGCAGACCGACGAAACAGAAAAATTGACCACCCTATTCCACCATTCCCATCCCGCAGAAACTCGAGAGTCTTTATCTCTAACTAACCCCAGATAATTTTCGTATGACTCGTGCTTCAATTTGAGGCACTCAAGGGTGGACTGCGAGCTGTCCCGAGCTAATAACGGCGAATGGGGGGCGGTGAAGGCGTGGTCACTCAGCCACGGGTTGCCGCGCACGTATTGCGCCTCTTTAGATACTAATCCGCCCCCTTCGTCCCGCGCTATTTAAGCTCGGGCCTAATATAACCGCAGGGGGCTCGAGCGCGGTGAGTCAAATCGACTATGCTAATAACCTCTCCGCCTTCGCATTGTGCCCGGCTACCACGCCGAGTGACTAAGATGAGATTGCCTCCGATGGGCGCAGTCCACCCCGGGGCGGTGCGATACAGGCTAGCGGTCAAGCAACCCCAGTGTCCAAGGGTGGAGTTGGGTTTTGGTTCGGACAACAATCTTGGTGGGATCTCTCTGGGCGCCGGCGTTTGCAAACCATCCGGCGAAAACAAAATTCCAAAGCCCAGAGTCAGAGGGTGCCTGTAGAAAGAAGCACCATTATCGCAATATCTGTCAGCATATCCGTGCATTTGTCTTCGCTCGTATATTATTCTACAGTAAAAAAAAATGTGAATTCATCTGCATGCATCAGAGAATAGAAGTTTTGGAATCGAAAGACACGTCATTACATTGGATCTCTTACCACGAATGTGGAGATTCAACTTAGAAAAATTGGTGCCGTCGCAAAAATATTTTATAAAAGGCATCACAAAAAACTTTCGATCAATTTAAATTTAAGCGAAAACGTGGTTTGATGGCACGGCATTGTTGCGAAAGAATGAAGGTGTCCTGGTTCGAGAAATGCGGGTTTTTGCAATTCTGCATTTCTGTATACGAACAATGAAAGGTGCAACACGATTTAACGAAAAGGTCAACATACTGTCAACTATCTCTTTTTAAACATTGTTTTTCCTTCTCCGTCCTCTCCCTCCTGCCTTTCCCTACAATAAAAAAATACAAGAACGATAAAACAGGAAAAATAGGCAACACTAGGAAGCGCTTAATTTACATTTGCAGATTCGACAATATTTTATGTGTTCTTGCCTTTACCTTTTGAACTCGTGTGTCCTAATAAGCCAGCAAACAGATTCACTTTATTTAAATCTGACAATCGAGGTTTTTGCCTGCTTGTTACCTGACCTTGTTCCTTGTTTATTTCGTTACCTTTGGAATATTTGTAAAACAAGAAAATTATTCATTTAAATAAAATCTAGTACTTATTTACTGATTTCTTAGTAAGCTTTCACTGCCTTTAAAAAGGCACAAATTACAAAGTGTTTTTTTTTTATATAAGTGTGGCATTTAGTTTAGAAAAACATTTGGCAGTTTGACAATTTTATAGAAAATTACATGTGAATGCTTCTGCTATTTTGAAAATTTTCATTGGTTGTCGTTGACAAATTCAATTTGTAGTCGCTACCTTTGAAAATAATTTTAATAGTTCCAAAGGAATCAGGATTTTATTCCCGTACTATATTTTTATACATTTTTGACTTGTTAAATGTGTAATAATGGTATTTCTAGCTTCTAACAAGATCACCGTGATTGGTGTTGTCACTCCTTGTCTTGGTCATTCACATCTGACCCCGACCGACCTTTATTTTCTCTTTTCTCCAGCTTTAGATGGCGAGGCTCGTGTGGACGCTGGTCGCCATCGGCCTGCTCACCACGGTCGGAGCGCCTCTGCCGCCGCACTTCTGGGAGATTCTCTACAGAAATTATGGTGAGATCACCGGACGCCATGTTTTATTCACGACGTGTCACCACGAGACAGGTCCTCCATCACAATGGGGAAGAAATGTCACGCGATTAAATTTGCATTTTCCGTCCTGATTAGATATTCTTTTGCTTCCCTTATTCCGCCTCTCTTCCTTTCCAGTGGACACGATTTTCTTGGAATTCGTGCAACTGGAATAATTTAATACAAATTTGTTAAATTGGAATTAAAAGTACGGAAACGCGCGAAATAATGTCGAATAGATAACAAATAAACTTTCGTTTTTCAAACTGTTTTTTATAGTAAGTAAAGTTATATTATTGTAACATAGTTGCCTCAATATTGGGTACTTAAACAAGCAAAAGTATATTGTTATTAAAAATTGTTAAATATTATTTTTATTCAAATTTGGTAATTTCATTGATAAATAAATTATTGGCTGTAGTGAGTTGGGTTAAATAATATTTTGCCTTCCCCTTTCGTTTTTACGTCATCGTCGTTTTAGAAAAAGAGAAATTTTGCGGTATTTGATATTTTTAAATAAGACACTTCTTGTGTTCTAAAAATATTAAATTATGACCGATTGTAGAGTTCCGCTGCATTTTATTTCAAATAGCTAGTTAATGGAACGCGAAATACAGCTACCAACCAGTTCAATATTTTAATCGAGCGTACTCAATTCCATCTATAGAGGAAATAATTGCCATTGATTCATCGCTGCTCGTTGTTAATCCAGTAATGCCGATTCACTCGCAATCTATTTTTAATTAGCGAAAACGACAGTTTTTTTTTAATTCGCACGTGGACCGACATTTAATCGTGCAAGTTATTTATTTCATGTCCGTCTTAGGTTACCCCATGTATCAGCCGATCCCCGGTCCCGTCCACCTATCCCCCTTCACCTACCGCGAGCCGCCGGCCTTCAACGTCCCGCAACCGGGCCCGCCTTTCCTAACGCCTCTGGGTCCGCCGCAGCAGCAGCCTGCGCAGCCCGCCGGTCCGGGACTGGGCCCGTACGCCACGGGTCTGGAGCAGTTCGCGCCGGCCGTTCCCGACCATCACGGACAGGAGCCGGAGCACTACAAGGTGGTGTGCTACCTGGAGAGTTGGGCAGCCACGCGGCCCGGCCTCGGCGCCTTCACCGCCGACGACGTCAACCCGTTCGTCTGCACTCACTTGGTCTACGCCTTCGCCGTGCTCGATGAGTTGGATTACACCGTCCGCAGCTCGGATCATCATCTTGACGTGGAACTTGGTAGGTTTTGTCGCCGCCTATGCATTCTTGTAACTGATAAAAATGATAAAAATAAAATATAAATTTAGATAATTTTTGCTTCAATTGAGCACATTATGGAGAAAGAACAACTTATTTCGAATTTTTACTACGGAATAAACAAAATACACGTATTTTTTGGCCTCAATTTAAAACAGTAGGGAATAAGAGCATATTTCAAATATTGTGTTTTCGGTCCCGGATTCGATCGCTGGTGAAAACGTGCCCCTCGCACATTGCCAAAGCAACTCGAGGGGTACAGAATCTCCTGAGTGGAGTGATATTCACTACAGTGAGTTAACCCCCCCCCAAAAAAAAAATAATTAGGGACACATTACCAACAAATACCACCGGGAATCGAACCCGAGACCGTCGCATCACAGACTGTGGCTACGACGAGTCGTACATCGTATATTAACTTGCGAATTAAATTTTCTGTTCCTAACAACAGGTGGATACCACAATGCTACCAAGCTGAAGCAGAAGAACCCAATTCTGAAGGTGATGCTGGCCATCGGTGGTCGCAAGGAGGGTCACCTCAAGTTCTCCTACATGGCACGCCACCCACACCTGAGGGCAAAGTTCGTCAACAGTGCGGTCGAGTTCCTGCAGCATCACCAGTAAGTTAGGCGCTCTTGACAAACTCCCAAGACATCCTTTAAATTGATTGTTAGAAATACAGAGATCTTAGATCTTAGATACGAGCGTAATGATTTTTTTGTCTTTTTTAAAACTTCTCTAGCTTCGACGGTCTGTCGCTGGAGTGGGCCTACCCGCCGCCGACTCCCGAAGACAATCGCTGCGAGGACAAAGCGAACATCGTTCAACTCATCAAGGTGAGGGACTGCGAGTTAGATTGGCGACATATTCGCCTTTTCATCACTATCACTGCCTCTCTCATTAGTGCGTTTATGAACGTTTGATTCTGTGTCGTCGTAGGAACTTCGTGCGGCCCTGCAACAAGCTGGCTTGCTGCTCAGCGCCGCGGTCATCCCCATCAAGGAGATTATCGACGATGGATACGATTTGGCCGAACTATCAAAGTAAGTTTTTCTGAAATTGTGAGATGCGTTAACCACGGCGCTTGAAGTCAGTTTTCCGGGAGTAAGTAATTGGTAAATAATTCTACATTAGCGGAATATTTGTTAAATACGCTGTGCAATGTGCATTTAAAAAATAGTGTGTTTAGCTATAGCGCTATACGGCTATAGTAGATTCGTAAATGCAATTACTGTATTTCTAATTGCATTTTTCTCTCCAGGGATGTGGACTTTTTGAACGTCATCTCCTATGATCTGCAGATGGGCCGTGATCAGAGGGTGGACCACCACAGCCCGCTGAAACGACGACCGCACGACGAGTGGGAAAATGTATTCCGTAATGTGGTGGGTACCAATGTTCGTTTTTAATTTTTTTCAGTTCAGTAACCTTTAGACAAGGAGTCTTCACGATTGACATTTACGAACTTTTTCCACGAATGCTCTATGATCAACGAGTGTACCTTTCAACTTTACGAGTGTAATTGAAAAAAACTGGTTATTCAGCATGTATTCTATGCGTGTATTTTATACACCACCATCGTTTTACGAGTGTACTTTCAACTTCAAAATTCAATTAAAATCAAACTTTGCGGTCACGGTTTCATTTCCTTGCAACATCGGAACACCGGAACATTTCGATTGTTTTGTATGTTGTTTTTTTGTAACGTCTAGTTGTTTTTCCGTTCGTTTCGCAGGAGTACGGAATTCGCTACTTGCTGAGCAAGGGTGCCGTCGCCTCCAAACTGATCCTCGGTGTTCCGTTCTTCGGTCGCTCGTTCACCCTCGTCGACCCACACCAACACGACATTGGCAGCGCTGCCAAGGGACCCGGCTTGCCGTGGAACTTCACTCAGGAGGAGGGTTTCGTCTCCTACTACGAAGTAAGCGTTGCCCTTTGAGCCATTTGTTTTTGTTGCCTCTTTGGATGTGCACCACACTTCTCACTCAACAAATATTTACATATTGGTTGCTAATGTTCTTTGTCTTTGTTGTTTCATTGTCCGGCGTTTTGGTGACATTTCCAGTTGTGTTCTACTCTGAAAGACGGCACATGGACGGTGGAGCGCGACGAATACGGAAAAGCGCCGTTCGCCTACAAGGGAGACCAATGGATCGGCTACGATGACGAGACGAGCATCAGTGCAAAGGTGGGTTTGACCATTCAGATTTGGAAAATGTAATCTCATTTGCAGTCGCGAAGTGCATTGCCAGTGAAGCTAATGTGTTAGCTAAAACAAGATGCATGTGTTACTCAGGTATACTCGTAGCAACACGAGGGGTACAGACACTCCTATAGGGATATCCGCGGTAGTGATCTGCCAAATAAAAAAAATTGTGAGTGTAACACGAGTTCAATTTTAGTATAGGATGATTTGGGGATCCGTATAAGCTGAAACCGCTAAGCGATTCAGAACTTTCCTTTGTGAATGGCGTAAATTAATCCAGCTAATTCAGATAGTCATTAAGATAATTACAGAATTGTTCTGACTACCAACTTTATCAATCAGCAACTTTAAATAGGTTACCAATATTTAGTCATATTTAAAAAGTAATTTCTAAAACGAAACTGTTAATATCTGATATTAGAGACAATCAGTTCGTTTTAGAAATAGCTTTTAACTTCACATTTGTCGTCGCGTGTTTTACGCATCAATAATTTTAGTCATATTTAGTTTTGATCGTATGTATTGACAATCTCGTTCGTCTCTTGTCGTAGATGGAGTTCATCAAGGAAATGAAGCTCGGCGGCGCCTCTGTGTGGGCCATGGACCTGGACGATTATCGCGGCGCGTGCGGCGGCCAGGAGTGGCCGCTCATGCGCAAGGTCTACTTCCAACTGTTGGGCCGCGCCGAGGACGCCGAGATGCTGCTGCCGCTACCGTCGGCCGGCGGCGCCCTGGCCAACGACCCCGCCTCCTCCCTGCTGGCCAACTACTGGTTCCGACCGCAGTTGCCCCACCTGGCGCCGCTCTTCGTCTCCATCAAGGTGCCGCAGGTGCCCATCCACCAGCAACAGGCGCTGCCCATCAAGGTCTACCCGCACGCCGGCGATACCGTGTGCCGTCTCAATGGATTCCACCGGGATCCCCAGGTACGTTTTAATTAAAAGAAAATTGCGCGCATTTTCTTTTATTACCAATGTGTCAACGCGTCTTGTAATTTTTAAAGAACGATTATATTCGAGTAAAAAAATTGCAGTTTTTGGTCAAGGTGAATGACAGGTGGCTTTCTTTTGGTAAAAAAAAAATTCGATTTTGGGTTAGAGAAAATCTACTTTATTAAACTGAATTCCCTTTTATTTCACTTTCCAATCCCAGGACTGCAGCAAGTTCTTTAACTGCTTCAACGGCATGCTACGCCGCTTTTTCTGCCCAGGCGGCCTTCACTTCAACGACCTGACCAGCACCTGCGACTGGGAGCAGTACGCTGGCTGCGAAGGCGCCACCGTCTACGACACGGGCTTCGAGTGCCCCAGCAACGGCATCCACGCCGACCCGCGCGACTGCACCCGCTACTACATGTGCTCCAACCGCGAGCCCGTCCACCTGGCCTGCCCGTCCGGTACCGCTTTCCAGAAATCGCGCTCCGTCTGCGACTGGGCCCACAACGTCAAGCAGTGCCAATTCGGCCTCGGAGGTGGAGGAGGAGGCGGCGGTGGCGGCGACGGCGGTCCCGGTGGTGAAGTGGGTCCCGGCGTGGACGGCGAAGATCACGAGGGTCCCGATATGGGCGGCCCCGACATGGGTGGTCCCGAAACGGCACCGGCCCGCCCGCCACCACGTCCCACAGAGCCCACTACCCCCTGGCCAGTCCGACCCACCACCAAATGGTCGCGACCCACACCCAAACCTACTACCCAATGGCCGACCTGGCAGACCCCATCGACCACCCACTGGGGCCAGAGGCCCACCAGTACCCCTTGGCCAACCTGGCAGACCCCATCCACCACCCACTGGGGCCAGCGACCCACTAGCACCCCTTGGCCAACCTGGCAGACCCCATCCACCACCCACTGGGGCCAGCGACCCACTAGCACCCCGTGGCCCACTTGGCAAACCCCATCCACCACCCAGTGGAGCCCGAGACCAACCTCCACCTGGTCTACCTGGCCGGGCGTTCCGACTCGACCCACCCCTCGTCCATTCACCACTCCGCGTCCCTTCGCCACTACCACGCAGTGGAAACCGAGACCGACCACCCAGTGGACCCGGCCCACCGAGCCCACCACCACTACTACGGTGAGAGCGACCACCTCGCGTCAGACGGTGTCGCCTTGGTCGTGGCCACCGAGGCCCGGACCGGAGACAACGACGTGGTGGTGGTCCGAGCCCACCACTACGGCCAAGCCGACCACTACGCCGAAACCGTTCGTCATGCCCCCTGGTGAGTGAATCTGTTTATGTTGAAAACGCGATAGTAACACATAAGAATATTGAATTTTTTACCTAATTCGGCAAGTGAAAATTATTTTGAGTGCAATAGTTTATCAATGATCAGATCGCAGTAGAATATATAGTCATTTTGAAATCATGATATCTTGTACTATAAATAAATATTAACAAAATTTTAACTTAATTTATTAGATAACCGGAAAATTTTCATACAAAACCCCCGCCATAGGCCCCCCTTAAAAGGGGCTGCTCGCGGGTAAATATTGTAATTGTAATTGTAAATACTATTAAATTAATCAGTCAAATTGAATTGAATGCTCATTCATCGATATTATATTAATGCGGAACTCTAATGAATTTTTGTCTTGCTTCGTCTCTTCAGGAATGAACGACAGATTCAAGGTGGTGTGCTACTTCACCAACTGGGCGTGGTATCGTCCCGAGCCGGCCAAGTATTTCCCTGAGGACGTGGATTTGGCGCTGTGCACGCACATCATCTACGCCTTTACCGTGCTAAACTCGGAAACGCTGCAGATCAAATTACACGACCCGTGGGCTGATATCGACAACAGTGAGTGTTTCATTACACTTTCCAATTTTATTTCATTATTGGGAGACTTGCGAATGAAGAAAGATGTATGAAGGGTTCTTGGCTTCCTTCCAGTCTGTTTATCCTCGCAGCCACTTAGAAAATTTTATTTATTTATTTTTTTTTAAATCACCGTAGCGCCTAATGCACTACAGGATTACTGCACCCTCATGTCTCTATGGAGATGCGCGATGGTCAGGGAAGGGAAGGGAAGAGGGATGCAGAATTACTCCCAGTTTAATATGCAAATTGAAACAAATTTTACCTAACCAAATTAATCTAACCATCACAACTTAGCCAACCTAACCAAACCATGGAAAAATAATGTGTTTAGGAGCCTTTTCTTTCCAAATGTTTAAATATTGGATAATCCTCTGTCATAAGGATATACCTTGAACACGTACCACGAATGATTGCGTAGCTTGATGCAACTCATCAATGGTTTTAGTTCTCAGGCACTCGACCAAATATTCCGTTGAATTGTTCAGAGTGCAGTTCGATGCTCTTGCAATTCCCTGTACGTACTTTAGAGGCTCACTCTGGTAGGTCCCCGGAGTCAGCGGTGAACCGCTCTGAGCAATGGCGGCGTGGAAGAGTCCTGAAAAATTCGCATTGACTTAACGTTCGAGCTAGCATTTGTGACTGCATTTTATTTTCTAAATTTTATTGCGCGAGTGTCAACCTGAATTAATTATCTTTATACAATCGCAATAAGATTTGAGATTGATTGGTAACGGAAATTGATAATAAAGTTGATATCTCCCTCTAAATTTTTTAATCGGTACGCCTTTGATTTTTGCGATTTTGGAATCATCGAAAGGTTTTTCATTGATATTCGTAAACTGCCAAAGCACCGTTTAGAGTTTAGGAGACCATAAATATGTACAAAATATTTAATTTAGTAATTTATTTATTCATGTTGGTGATATAATCCACCGAACATGGATTGTCCTAAACTCTAAACGGTGTTTTATGTGTCATAAGAATTTTTCAAATAATGAAAAACATCAGTCAGGGAGACGTATTCATGGGAATGATCATGTTTGTCGCCCCGCGGACAAGCACGCCCGTTTTTATTTATTTGTTATATGATGCTCGCTATTTTTTGTAATTCTTATGTAAATTAGTATTTTTTTTAAACACCGTTGTTGGTAACACCTACCTGCAGAAAGCGGTGACAACATGTGGTAGACAACCGATGCACCACCGGCAGACTCGCCGAAGAGTGTGACTCTGTTTGGATCGCCCCCAAACTTGCTGATATGCTTTTGAACCCATTTTAAGACCAAGAGCTGGTCGTACATTCCACAGTTTCCTGTCGATGACTTGTCCTGAGTATTTAAGAATCCTGCCAATCAATTTCGTAAATCGTCAATTAAATACTTTTACAAAAAAAAAGAAGTGTTTAAAAGTGAAACTTGAAATTGCAAAATTATCAAGTAGACTAACCCATTATTCCAAGACGATAGTTAAAGGACACCATAACGATATCGCGATCCATAAATTTCTCCGGCCGATATAATGAGTATGATCCGGTTCCAAAAAGGAATGCGCCCCCGTGGATTATCACAATGACCGGCAGCAATTTCTTGCTATATCGACGTGGTAGCTGTTGTGTTTTATTTTAGAATGGCAAACGCATTATATTTTCATGTATGCGTTACAATTATAATCTCTACCCGTAAGCAGCCCCGGATAGAGCCTCTGGCGGCGGTCAAATAATGAGTTTGCTAAGATATCCTATTTTTCTAATATGCTCCACGCGGCCACGCCCTTTTTCGATTGAGAAATACGTGTCCTGTACAGGTGTATTTGCATCGCATTTTGCGATTGGTGTGTATATACACCATGTCTGATATTTATATTTCTGTATTATGTGTAATTATATAAAAATTATATAAGTATTATGAAGATTACAACGAAATCTGATAGTTAATCAAGTTATATTTATGTTTAATTAACTTTCACCCTGACCGGGATTCGAGCACAGACCTCAAAACACACTACGATGCAGGGTAAAATTCGTGACAGTTTTATGACCCGTCACCAGACCAACTGAACGATCGTTCCCCGTCATTTCAAATGATATGTTATGCTTTAAAAGAAAGTGTAACTCTATTAAACGATTCAATGGTAAAACTCGCAATTTAAATTGGCATTAGTTTGTTTTTGTGGAAGGGCATGCTTGCAATTGTTAATGTTTTATATTCGCTGTCCGATACGTTGAATTCTATGTAAAATTAGCATTGCCGAAGTGATCTGGAAATTAAAAAAAAAAAAAGGTTCTGCACTCACTCGCGGAGTATACACGTTCAAAACGAGGCAATCTTCAGTGTCGTTTACCCGGGGACCATCATACTGCGGACACATGATTTGCGTACGATTGGCTGCAAATGTGCCTTGCCACTTTTTCTTTGGTACTGGAGCCTAGGCGAACAATTACAATTGCTAGAAATGTAGCTCTAGTATGCACCATCTCAGAAATAAATCAGATAATGATACCAGATGAATTCCATACAAGGCGACTTTTTACCGAGTATTTCCGTTAACAATATTTTTTTAAATAATACATATGCCAATCAGTATCTTATTGTTACTGATTATCAATTTTTATACTTTTTTTTTTTTTTTTTAATTCATTGAGCGCTTAGTGCACTACTGGAATACTGCACCCTCGTGTCTCTTAGGAGATATGTGAGGGGCAGGGAAGGGAAGGGAATAGGGATGCAGCTGGAATAGCCAGACTGCAGGATCCACCCCTAAGCTGTTTCTACTAGGTAAACTCGATAACGTATATTTTCGAATGGTGAACATGTTCCGGTACAGCGCCAAATGGAAAGTCGAACATTATCGGGCGAACTCTCGTATAAAACAAAAACAGCCAAATGCTAAAATACAAATGCCACAATATTTTGAGAAGAATGAACACCTGCGAATAATAAAGTTTCGCATATGTACAGAGACTAACCGAATGATGTTACATTTGGCATACCATGTAGCACCTGCGAAACTTTATTATTCGCAGGTTCATCCAAAATATAACGGCAGGTGCATTTCAGACAATATCCCATGCCTGTAGTCAGTAAAGTTCATAATTCTCTATTACCTGTATTATTTTATACCGTGTGACCCAGAAAAAATGTGCGCGAGATCTGTTTAGGTTATAAATGCGCAGAACACAAGATTGAATTGTGCAAAAACAAAACATTGGTAGTTATAAGAAATTTGAGTTGTTAAAATAATCCAAATTAATCTTAATTTAAATCTCCAAAAAAAAATTGAAACATTTTTTTCGAACATTTACATTTTTCGAAAATTTGGTAAATTATATTTTTGAGCTGGTTTGTCGAGCAACATGGTATAGAGCGTAGAACAGTCAGACATCTAAACTACACAACCGATCCACAGTATGTACGCGTATGGAGACAAATATACCAAATAAAATTGAGACGTATTTGTACATTAATATTCGTCGAACCGAGACGAGTCTACGATGAACGAGAGTGTGAAATAGAACACAAAATGATAATGTCATGCTGATGTTGAAAGCATGATAATAAAGTGTCTTAGGTTCTAGAATTAGACCTAAAACAACGGTTAGTTGAACCCGCGGAGTGTAGAAACTTAATTCGTGA
>JAUJYS010000635.1:0-21633 GCA_033995665.1 Melogona broelemanni
GTCTTAACAGAGTCTCGAATACAGAGCATGTTAACATAAGGATAACCCCATCTTTGTCCTTAACTGGTCTTTGACCCTCGCCATTGCCCCCCCCCTAAAAGGGGCTGCTTGCGGGTAAACATTGTAATTGTAATGTGTTGGATGTGCGCTCTTAGATACAGCGCCCCGCGCCTTATCGGCCTTAAAATCGCTTCCAATGCGCCTCCTTGTCCGACGGAACAGACTCGGGAACGCCACCAGGGTGCGCAAGAACTGATACCATTGTTGCACCGAACCGCATTAGGGCCGGCATAGCGGGAACAAAACAAGGCCGCGGTAATTTCAGATTGATCAGCCAAATCGAATAAAACGGATCGTGACCATGTGCGCGTTATTTTTTTATCGAGATATAAAACAGCACGAAGGCGCCACCACTGCTACGTCTCCGCGGATGAGCTAACTCGTTGGCGATGTTGTCGCTTCATCCAATATATGACATGATGCTCATTTGGTGCGAGTGATTGCTATAGGTTACAAACAATCGAGGGATCGCTTTAGTTAGACGTGATGCCCGTTATGTCTGTTTTTGGTTGAAAAAGTGATCTCTCGTAAGGTCTGTTTCACACTATGGACATGTCATTTTGTTTAGGGCGCACAAATTTGTGAGGGTGATCACATTGCAAATGTTTAGCCAGTCTTTGTATACTTACAAAGACTGGCAAAACATTTGCTGGCAGTAAAGCTGGGGTGAATTTTCGGCTGGATGCCAAGGGCAACAGTCATTCACTTGTGACCAAAAAAAGTAAAATTACAAAAAAAAGTTTATGTTAAAAATGAATGCAAGTGGTGCACCCATTAACTTATATTAATTCCTGGTACAGATTGTGCCGCGCAAGTTTTTGTTTCGTAGTCACACGTCTTGGAAGTGATCTTTTATCCATGGCATCCAACTGGCATTTGACCCCAGCTACTCATGACTGCAGATGTTATTTGGGATACCTTATCTCTCAATACACTCATCATCTATGCAAATCTGGATACTGATGCCTCCCCCCCCCCCTAGGTGCGCACAAGCAAAACTACATTTTTGGATGTCCATAAGGTCTGACATTTCGTGGCACCAAATAATAAAATAATTATTTTACGAACACCAAATCTTCAGAAACTTATCAGCAACGATATAATATTTGTTATTGACAAAAAAAGTAGGTTTCCCAATCACAACAACGCATGTACCCAAAAGAGTTCAAATTCATGGTGCACAAATAGAGCTGTTTCCATTTTTTGTCCACACCTGTGTACATGTACATGTAAACCAGGTTTTACTTTTATGAACGCATCGGCAGTCTTTCATGTAAAATTATATTCAAGTTCAACTCAATTCATAGTTTTAATCATTGTATTTCCCATATTGCCTTGAAGAAATTGGAGCAAAAATTTGACGGCTGCTTGCAAATTTGATTAACTGCTAATTTAAAAAAATATATATAAATTATACAATATCTATTTGCCTTATTTATAAATGCTAGTTCGTAGTTCATCGTCAACATGGACAATCAAATAATTTTTATTTATTTTTATATCGTTCATTATTGTATCATAAAAGTATGAAAGAAAAGTATCGGTAAACATGTTCCGGTACAGTGCCGAAAAGATAGACGAACAGAGTCTGGCGAAGCTATTGTAGTTAATGTTTAAAAATCTCTACTATTATTTCGGCAGTTCACCATCTCATTTTTATAAATTCCGACGCGCCCACGATACTATCTCCCGGCACGCCACCCAGCGTCGCCGCCACGAAGTAACGACGCCTATGCCACGACATTGCTCGTGATTGCTCACGTGCGCGCGCGTGCGTTGGCCCACCCCATTTTATCTTCGAACCATCAATGTGATTACAGTTAAGTGGTCAAGTCATTTGACAGCACTTGGGCTCAATTCGCGCGCGCACCCCTCCACCCTCCTCTCTCTCCCACTTCATCCCTTCATGGCGTTCCTGCGAGGCATCCCTCGGAACAATAGGTGCCCAGCAATAGATTTTCTCATCAATTTTATCCTCGGTATCACGCGAGCTCGTTCAGCGGCGAGGGTGAGGGGAGAGAGGGGAAGAGGGTGGCTTGAGGTGGCATGCTCGGCGTATATATCCTACATTTAATCGGCAAACTTTCTGCTTATTAGATTTATTGTGATCTATGTTCTGGTGGTAATTACAGTAACTGCTCCATCTAGCGCTTTTGGCTGGCGTACCAGCTAGCAGCTCTCTCACTCTCGCTCTCTATCCGCGAGCGCTATTCCTGTCTATCGGCTGCTCGACTGGAGAGAGCCCTTGCTTTTTGCAGTCGCTGATGAGGCTAGGGTGAACACACGTGCTCGGTTTAATTACCTGGACGAGGATGAAAATAGTATTTTGGAAATTTCGCTCCAAATGAAATTGATGGTCGGAATATGTTTGGGTGACTGGTAAATGGCTTTTTCGTTGGAAGAATATTTTGGCAACGACGCTTTGCATTTTTCATTATTTGATTTTTTAGAAGTCTTCCCCCCATTACTTGCTACCATTGCTTGCATCTTGTAAGAACGAGCATTATTTTACGTGTGTTCTTGGAAGGAAGGAGCGAACTTTTTTCTTTTTTAACTTATCAAATTTAACTTTTTTTACATTTGCAAATCTGTATCGGTATAAATTTAGGAACTGGATTAGGATCTGGTAAATTTACTGTAAATTACCAGTTAATTTTGCGATATCCTTAAGTAATTTTATCATAACCTATACAGCCTAATAAAGCATTTTTGTACGGGGAATTCGTTTTAAAAGATGTTTTCTGCCACCTGGCGGATAATTTTAGAATCAATTTTTGTGCATACTTGCGGAACTGTCGGTTCCCGTCAACCGAGGGATTCCATACAGATACCCAAGTCGCTTTAATAAAGGTTGCCGCCGGGCGCCTCCCAGCCGGGTATCATCATCAAATACAGAGCCAGAACTCGATGAGTTCCGACCCGTTGTTACAACGGTTCCCTCTAATGGAAACGAAACGAGGCTCCGAGAATGGGCTCAATGGAATCGACGCTCGGAAAACTCCGTGTAATAGGTAAACGGGGAAATTGGCCATAAGGGAACGGGGATAGCTTAACGCTGTACTGGGGACCGTAAATTGTGACAAAACTGCCGAGTTTGTCGTGAGGCGCCCCCCGCGGTCATATCGGGAAAATGGCATTTTCCTGAGCGAAGTGGAAGCGTGGGAGTGGGTGGTGGTAGGTTGGGGATGTTGGCGGGAAAATTGCCTATCTCCGCTGAATTTCACGTGAAAACGTATCGTGACAACGAGAATTTATTCCCGCCATTATGTAAAGCTACACCGGAGTGGTAAACCTACGTTCCAGTCGAACAAACCTCTTGGTGTGTAATTGGTGTTAGTCGGGGTAATTTAATTTTAAAATATGACAATGATAATAATGAAACTTAATTTTTCGCAATTTATGTAGCAGTTTTAAATTTTTTAATAACTGGATTTATATCATGGATGTACATCCGTATATGACCGAGAGGTAGCGTGCTCGCTTACCAACCAGTGAATCTGGGTTCGATTCCCAGCGCAGCCTATCGTTAACGATTGGCTCGTGATACTGCGCGGGGGAAGGCAATGACAAACCACCTCTGTATTCTGCTAAGAAAAACGCAGAAAATCGAGGGTCGGGGTCCGGAGACGACACCCTGCTGTTAAAATCAGTCCCAGGACTGACTAACCAACCAAGATTTAAAATAAAAAAATTAGAACGGCTTCAGTAATTTCGAAAAATTAAGTTTCCTTATCGTTGTCATATTTTCGAATTTAACCCTATACAATAAAACAGAGTTTCCGCCATTTTCTGTGCACAAATTATTGTGCGCACAAACTCCTGAATGCGCAGCTGCAGCACCTCTGTGACGCAAAGGCCCCGCTGTGACGAAATTTCAGTAGTAAAATTGGAATGAAGCTTGCATAAGTGCTGCCCGTCCTCGGACAGGCTGAAGTGCTAGTTGTTTATAATATTTAAGGTGCAGGACATTTTATTTTTCATTTACTTTCACCATTTTTTCTCCATTAAATCTCTCTTCGTTTGTTGCAGTATTGCACGCTCGTGAGAACTAACTGACTCGATTGGTTTAATAATACATGGATTGGCATCCAAAATGTTGAGTACACAGTACCGGGTGTATGTTATGGCATTGACACTGTTACCATGTTGCATTCACTAAACGTGTGTATCTAATCAAATCAAATGTAAACGAGCATCGGGTAGCAAATGTTGTGAGTGATTCAGAAAGAACGCCGTACCGTAATAGTAACCGGATATCGAAAAGTCCTTATTTTGTATCCATTAGTGACTAGGGGGAATAAACAGACACAAATTCATGGTGTTGGGATAGGCGACTGTAAAGCCGAGGTCTTTCCAATCTCTATTGAATTTATAATGATACAAAAAAAGGGGGGACAACTGGCACGTGGCTTTTGTGTGCACGAACTCTGACCTGAGGGGGAGGGGGCATCGTGCTATTTCGCTCGTGCAGATCGGGTGACGTGGGGGAGGGTGGGGATAGGCGAAGTCGAATGGCACACGCGTATCGGGTTACTGGGCCCATCGGGCACGCAGTAGAAACTGGGTTGATCTGACCTGGCGATTATCTGCTGTTCCAGCAACTGCTTTCCGGCTTAAACGCAATCGTAATGCGATTTGCTCGAGCGATGAGGATTTTCCTATGGGGTTTTAATCTACTGTCACAAATGCGTAGATCTGAATGTTTGTTTGCTTTGGAATCGAATAGTTACGAATTGACTGCCTGAAAATAAAAGACAAAACACGATTTTATAAAGCAGCGGGCGTTTGCATAAGCAATGCTGTTATGCCCCGTGTAAGGCAATCACATAGAACAGCGCTGCTTTCCAAATTGCCATATTTAGGGGCAGCAACGCGACTTAATAAAGCAGCGGACCGATAAATTGAAATGGTGACAGGACAGTAAATAACAACTGACGATGATGGTATCTTCGACCAGGGAAGATACCATCTTCGACCACTGAAGATACCATCATTGTATAAACAATGCTAATTTTCAATTTTGCCATTTCGGGGAAGCAATAGCAATTAAAAATGTTGTCAGCTTCTCCCAGGATATGGAGTAGGAAATTTTATTTAAAATAAATTAGGAAATGGTCAATACAATTGGGAAATTATGAATATTAAATATTATTATGAATGTGCGGCCTCCGTGGTTCAGTGGCTAGGGTCATAGACTACAAAGCGTGTGGTCCCGGTTTCGATTCCCGGCGCAGGCTTTCGTTTATTCTATTCTGTGGTACTGGAATGTGCCCCTCATATATCGCCGCAGCGACGCGAGGGGTACTAATAACCTCGTGTAGTGTTATTCACTACAGTGATCCAAAAAAAAAAAAAAATTATTAGCATAGTCTCGGATGGTGATTTGACAATTTCAGAAATAAAAACATGGCGTTCAGATATATATATATTTTAATTCAATGCATTGAATAGCAATGCAGGAGATTCTGTACCCCTCCAATCGCCTCGAAAGAAAATTTATGGACGGGTACATTTTCCCCAGCACCAAAGGATCGAATAAACGAGAATCTGCTCCAGGAATCGAACTCGGGACCGCCCGCACCGCGGTCGGTTGCAATACCAACTGGGCTAGACGGTCGTACAATTTTTTTTTTTTTTTTTTTTTTTAAATAGCGATTGATTCGAATTAGGTTCTCGATGCTCAGGAGGCGGAATGGCACCGATTCCAGGTCTATTAGTCGCCGTCGAATTTGAGGCGAAGGCTGTATTGGGAGTGGAGAATTGGCTTTCGGGTCCAATTGGCCCCAAAGACGAGCAAACAGCAATCAATTTCCTCTAATGGCCGACATCCCTATAACCAAGAGTAGTGTGTAGTGTGTGTGTAGTATACGCACGTCACCTCATTCCCAATGGCCGATTGATACAAATAGGCCAACGATCGCCCAATTGTACAGAGACTTGTTTTATGAAGGCCTCCTCCATATGTCTACATTGACTTGATTACGGCGGACACGTCTCCTGCTCGTGCATCCCTCTACAATCTTCACAAATGGTTTCGGCCAAATGGGCTGGCCAAGAAGCGGTACAGCGATGCCGTTGACTTTTACATTTGAAATAGATGTACGGTGCAATATTTCATTGGAATGGTTAAATTTTAATTTACGAGAAGATGTGTGTATCGTAATTACTCGTATAGGTTCATTTGTACCATATTTAAATATTGCTGATATTTAGCTAATATTTAAATAGGCTAATGTACATTATGTACATGTACAGTACGAACATGTACAGTATGTGTGCATTAATCTATCCAATATACATATACTGTACGAAAGCATTACAAGTTTGCCAAGTAAACGAACGTATTAGTATGCTCAATTAATTGATCTATTCAATAGTTTATAATTTTTAATAATCTATTTAGACCAATATTTTATTCTGTCTATTATTTTGTAATCGTTTTCCAAAATTATGTGGTATTCAGACTGTAACAAAATATTAAATGAAACTAAAATATAAAAATTGACAAAAAAGATTTTGACAAACTATCTACGAATTATTGCATACTCATCCCATTTATATCATTAGAAAATACAGGGTCCGGTACAGCACCAGAAAGATCCAAATCCTAGACATCGTAGACTATTACATTATTCCATTTAAACTTCAAAATTACATATTTGAGAAGTAACAAATTTGCCATCTCTCGGTCACATCGATCCAAATAATTGGGCATCGTTGGACACTCACCTATATTAGCCCAATCTGTGTCCCTCCCCTCCCTCTCGTATTTCCACCTTGGCCCCTAACCAAGTAACTCGCCGACTATCTAGCCCCCGACCATCACCGAAGGCCTCCACTTTAACCAATCGCCGACCCCGTCATTTTTCACGATCCAATCTAGCCTGATTGCCGTTTAATGGGGACTAGCTGTCTCTCTCCCGGACTCTCTAGCATTGTGAGCGCAACGTAGATGGGATGATGGCAGTGCTACCCTCCTACCAAACACATACACACACAACCATCGTGTAGTTATTTTCGTAGAAGTAAGCCAATTAATTGGTCTCTCCAATTTTTCATCCCGGGCCAGCGCAGCGCCGTAATGGTCCGTTAACGTATTTATATGGGGCGTGATCAAATTATACGGCTGACAATGAACGGGATGATTGACTGACAAGGACGGCTTAAATTAAATTGTCTGCGATAACAAAACGCGCCCCGCCTGTACACGTGTACGCGCACGCGCAGAGCGGTTCGGTACAGGTTGGAGAATGGCGCCGGGCGGTTTGAACGCCCCACTGCGACTGCTGCATTTTTGGCAGCGACGCAAATGACGCTGTGTTTGTGACAGTCGGTGTCAGGTCTTTATAGGCGTTGGTCAACGGTGTTGGCTTGTTAGCTCTCGCTAACCCTGGTTAATTTATTAACTAAGTGGTAATTACCAAATTGATATGGCCGTGATTTAAAAGTAATTGTCTTGGCCTTCAAAGTCCAAAAGGTCTTTGTCCCAGTTTCGCGGTGGTCAATTGACCTCATTGTGGTCATCCACTAACTTGCCGTAGTGCGATGCTCCGCGCTTCCTCTTGATTGGCTGTGGTCACTATTACATCTACAATGTTATGTACCGTATATTGCAGTACCTAAGCCGTCGCTCCTTCTCGATTTTCGCGTTAAACCGATGCAGTCAGTTGCAATCATCAATAGTTGGTTTCTAATTAACTCAGTACGAACCGATGGCTCAGTGGGTATGGGACATGCTACGAAGCCGACGGTCCCGGGTTCGATTCCCGGCGCAGGCTTTCGTATATTCGTTAGCCTGGGTAACTGGCGTCACCCCCCTGAGCTTCCATTAGGAAGTCCAGAGCTTAGGGGTGGATCCTGCAGTCTGGCTATTCCAGCTGCCTCCCTCTTCCCTTCCCTTCCCTGCCCCTCACATATCTCCAAAGAGACACGAGGGTGCAGTATTCCTGTAGTGCACTAGGCGCTACGGTGAATTAAAAAAATAATAATTTAAACAACCATTGTTAAGGTGGCTTACCAGTGTTTTCCGACTCAGACTCCCCCCATCTCTAAAGGGCGACCTGGTACTTTTTCCTAGTCTAGGTTTCATACCGTATTCTCCTGTCTCTAAGCCGAGCACCTTCCCCATCATCATGATGGGACAGCAGCAGCTCTTTGCCAGCGGCCTACTACCAACCCTGCTTAAACGTTCCAATCCTGTTCCAATCCATTATACAAAGGTAATTTTTATGATTTGTGTATGGTAAATAACAAGTTCCAATCCTGCCTTACTTTTTTAGACGCGCGGCATGATTTTCCTCCAGTGGAGTCGCACCGTCAATTGCCATATGTCAACACATTCTCCATATGGCCACCAGAGGGCGCCAACTACCGTCACGCACGGAGGGCATTTTTTTCCATATTTTTTTTTTAGTTGGCGAACCACCGAGGTGCAGCGAAATATTTGCTCACTTTAATCGATGCGTCTCGACGTTGTTTGAGATTGATTGTTGCCAGACTCAGATGCGGATACGAGAAAAACGAACAGCCGATCATTCAATCATCGCACGGGGGTAACGTAAAAATTCATCTGGGGGAGGAATGAAAAGTGTTTTAGGGTTATTGGGGTGTGCGGGTAAATGGTGGGGAGAGGAAATGGGAGGATGAAGTAGGATTCTTCGCGTTCGTGGTGAGGGAGGAAGAAATTTGGCACCATCGACCACGCCCCTTCAATCCAATTTATGTAACGCTTGGCAAACGCTTACCCTTCGGTTGATCGTCTACTCTTTCAATCGTTCTACCACTCTTAACCTCTTTAAAGCCTGGCGCTCCGTGCTGGGGATTTTCGTACACGTGTTTCAATGAAAATGCGCCTTAATTGTAACTGTCACAACCGCAGATAATATACTCGTATTTATCCGTGATGTATTTTTCAAACAGATGTTACCTTTTCATGGTACATTTTCAAACATGTTAGTGAGTTACACTCACTAACATGTGTTAGTTTATTTAAGCGTCACGTTTCGTAGACAAAATTGTATGCTTTTTTATGTTCAAGAATCTATTTTTTTGTGAACATTTAAACATGGAATATACATGTAATCCTTTGGGTTACGACATAACATTGGAATTACCAGTGTTGGGTAGGAACGGAACGGAAAGTTCCCGCTCCTAGAAACTGGTTCCTTTTTTTAGGAGCGGAGGAACGCCTAGGTTCCTTTTTTGAGGAGCGGAGGAACGCCTAGGTTCCTTTTTACTTTTGAGGAACGGGAACTGGTTCCTTTTTTCATTTGAGGAACGGGAACGGGAACTGGTTCCTTTTCAAAAGGAACGAACCAAACACTGGGAATTACATGCCTTGAAGATTATAATTTTATGTTTCTCTCGGTGATTTTAGTTTTACTTTTTCATTTGTAGTGTCCATAACACTTAAAATTTAGATACATAGTATAGCATTGAGTCTTGATATCCGGTTAGACTTATTTTATTATTTTTTATTTTCTAGTTTCAGAATTCAGAGTTCCGACAAAGGTTCTTGACGGAGCTTGTCTGATGCCACGGTGCAACACGCAATTCACAAACACAAACCCACGTGTATAAACGATCGTTTATATGCAGATGCGGATGTTTTTTTGTCTCCGTGAGACCCTTGGTCCCTTCTGGATGGTATTTATAACTGTGTCCGCGTTGTGAAACGCATCATTGGGTAGTTCTTACTCCTTTTAGATATTCAGTGACTGTCGACTGTGGACGGTCCCGGGTTCGATTCTCGGCAGATGCTCTCGTTTATTCGACGACCGGCGGTACTGGTGTCACCCCTGAGTGTCACCTGGTGTGTCAAGTCCAGAGCTTAGGGGTGGATCCAGCAGCATGGCTATACTTCACATATCGCCATAGCGACACATGGGGTAGTAATCCTGTAATGATTGTGATTTAAAGAAAATCTCAAATCGAATTTAATTTATCTCAAATCGAACTAACAATTATCTCAAAACATGATGAACTGACGAAAAGTAAGGTTGTGAGCGCCTTATTTGGTTAATTTTGCATGTGACTTGTGCACACATGTACAAAGTAATGAGAGCTCCATCGTGGAAACTCTGGCATTTGAGGATTCCGAAATGGAATGATTATCGTTTTATCAATTGGGAGTTCGAGGATGCTTCTGAGAAACATGTTTTTTGGGCTCCATCTTAAATATGTTTGCCGTTTCGCAGCCGTACTAACGTAAATGTCAACAATTACTAGTGCCATCTGTTGGGAGATCGAGGAAGTTAATTACCGCTACTAACTTTGCACGCCATCTATTGAGAGATCAAGGAAGCCAATTATAAAACTTAGGCGCCATCTGTTAAGGTGTTAAGAAAGCTGATGGTAAAATACTGTTGCTCTCAAATGCCTGGCTGGGCTGGTGGTCTGGCGAGGATCACCACCGTATATGCGAACCAATTTATCTGTAAAACAAAGATGAGCCTATGTCTACTTAATATGTCAGATACAATTTGGCCCCAGGGCAGACGTTTGACAAATTAAATCGCAACCAAATTTGGGGGGTGGCCGGGGCCTAAGACAGCGGAGGGCGAATGCGCTTCAACGCGTCTCGTTTATGTTCGCTTCCAAGAAACGGATGGAAGTACGGACAAAATATCGCCGCGATTCGCTCTAAACAAGGATAAAATATCTTGTGATAAATTATATTTTAAGTAAAGAGCATTTTGCTTCAGAAAACAGATTGGACTATTGAAAATGTACAGAGAAATTTCCAGATTTGCGTTAAACGGTAAAATGGAATTATGGTTTCAGCAATTTTAGAATGACTTGAAAAGTTATAATTTCTAAATACGTATGTATTTGACCAAATCTATTGTTGTACTATAAATCAATTCTTTGTCTGTGACGTGGGTTCAATTCCCGACCGACGGGAAAATTCGTACCTCGCGCCGTCTTTCGAAATAGAAGCAAGGTCTTGCGACCAGTGCCTGTACGTTGTCAAGCACACATTGAAAATCCCTTTGTAGGTTTGAAATCTAAGCTATGCAAAATTACCAGGCCGCCCTTTAGTGAAAGTTTGAGCCCATTATGTTAACCTCAGCAGTTTTAAAACTAAAAATAATAATAATGCAAATAACAATAAAAAAAGAAAAATAAAACAGACCTTAACAGTTCAAAAAATTAAATAAATAACATTCTAAAAAGAATAATAATATGAATGCAATGTTAAGTCAGTTGTTTTAATGTCAAGTTAGCTTGTTTAATGATAAGTTAGCCGTGAAGAGCGAAAAAAAAATACCAAATCGCACCCATGGACCAGTTTCCTGACGACGCACACCGGAAGAAATCGCGCCATCCTGGTCCCGCATTTACCGTTCCCTTTCCCCCCACTACCAACTAACCCAGTACATGTCATGGATTTGCTGGCCTCGTTCTCCAGCATGGGAGAGAGAGAGCGTTTATGGCCGAGGCGTAGAGTTATTAACGAGTTGCGCATGCGCAGTAGTGACGGGCCCTCGTCTATATCGGCGCGTGCGGAAATCGTTCCGCCGGCTCTGGGATCTCTATTTTGATGGAAGAGCGCGTCGGCGAAATACACGCGGTCTATGGATAGGTTATACGCTGAGATAGATGAGTCTCAGGTATTTGGTGGGGAGGGGGAGAGATTGGCTGGCGGGTGGGTGGCGCAAAAGCGATTAAATAATTCCGTGAAATGGCCGCCGTTGATTGGTTGTGTCGGTCACGTGGCGATGAAAACTGATGCGCGGATTAACTTGATTGTAAATCCATTTACAGCTGGAATTTTAAAGCTAACTTTTATACTTTAAAAAAGTCGGCGAATTTCGATGCGTGGTAAAAATTTGTTCTCACGATAATTTTGTAAATGCGATTATATTGGGAATGGGATGCGTTTCCAGGGTGTTTTGGTCGAATTTTATTTAACGAGTGTCGCAGCTCAAGGTAAATTTTTATAACCGATTTTATTTTATTTTTTTTGTTGTGCCTTCAGAGCTTTCCGCTACATGAGGACCTTTGAAACATTTTCAATAATAACATTTATTTAAAAAAAAAACCACCTAAACTTCCTTAGTTTTTAAAATTGTTAGGAAAATTTAACAGTTTGAATAACGTGCTGTTTCAAGAGTGTCGGAATCGTTAGGTTCTGAGATCGATTCTTTTCGAAAGCATATTTTAATATTGTTTTTTTTCTTCTTTCAAATCATTAATTTTTTTTTAAATCAAATTTTTAATGATTTTGCAAACAACCAAGCAAGGCTGTTCGAAAAACAATAATAATCTCAATCTACAGATTAGTTGCGCGAATTAATTAAGTGATCGTCGTATTCGCCTCCTTTGCTCCCTGATGGCGCGTCAGCTCACACAGAACGCCGCATCTAGGCTCTCGTGGTCCGCAACGCGCATGCTCAAACCGCGCCAACACGAGTGCACGTGCTACGACGACCTTAACGCTTGTTTGGCTCCATTTTCATCGATGCACTCTCAAGATCTTCGAAACGGGTCGCGTCCTACAATTCAGTTTTTACAAATTTTGTAACAGTTTTTTTAGGGTGTAGGAGACGGCAACACGATTGATTAATTGCCAACGCTTCGCAGCTCAAACAGCTTCCAAAAATTTCAAATGAAAACTAGGCATATGGCCACGTAGACGATTGGCTCGTTAATTTCGCTTCTCCTTTGGTCCCAAGTGACCGCTGAACGGTTCCTTTCAAATAGCGTTAGTTGCCACACCGGACTATTACAACCGTGTCAACGTGGACCATACATAAAGTGGTTTAAATTATATCGATGATATCTTTTACTGTCGAAAATATCAAAAAGTAATATTTAATATATCAACATAGTCGTATCTACGATTTTCTAATATTGAATTTTTTAAGATCCCAGCGTAACAAAATATTTAGGCATATTTTTATTGTTGCTTCTGTTCATTCAACAGTCTGAAACAACAATTAATTTCGGTAAGCTACGTTTATTTAATTTTCAGAACCTGCAACGGATCATCCAATTGAATGAGACGAAACTAAATGTGGATAGGATTTTTTTAATGGGTGTGTTTTTTTTAAATGGGTATTTTTTTTCAAAAAATGTGTCAACCATTTTTTTGCTTTTGTTTTGGGTATCAAAACCGTTTTCAAGTTTAGAAATATTTTACGAGTTCGTATTTTCAAAACACAATTGTACTGCATCAATCAACACGAAAGTAACTAATAAATGCCGATTACGCAATGCAACTCTAAACCGAACACTTGAAAATATTTCAGAACAAACCCCATTTATTACTCCAACTTGAATTTTGACTGCAATTTTTATGTTATGTCTTGAAGGCTATTTTAATGCTCGCTCCTTTACGGATAGGCTTGGCGCCCTGCCGGCCGGTCCCTTGCACGAGCGCCGCTAGATGGCGCAGAGGAGATCAATTTATTCCGCGCTGGCCTAATTGTTCGGCATTTATCTTAAGATGGGGGCGGGGTGGAGTAGTGGGGGGAGGGGTTAAAGCGGTGGTACGTGGGAATTAAGAAAGTTTTCGTTGTTGAGTGACGCGCTACGTCTCTAATGAATTGTGATTGAAAACGAATTACAGCGGCCGCGATACACTTTGTATATACACGTGTATAGCGCCAAGCCAGGTAGAATAAACGCGTGCGCTGCTGAAAATTGCTCGCGTGGCGGCGCTGTGATCGCAGTTTGGCACGCGAACCAACGAATGGCCGGGTGATGAAATAAATTCACGTGGTTCTGTTAGTGAGCTATAGATGGGCGACCTCTTTATTTGTTGGCGTTTATGTCCATTATTATTTAGTTTTAATGGTGGTAGTGTAAATACTACACGCCGAGACGTGAAAATTAAATGAAAAATATTGATTAAAATTTATAAAATGATTAAAATAAAGTCCGATAGCTAAGACGCTTCTGCAACTGACAAATTAAAAGCGTCTTAACTATAGGATTTTATTTCACTGATCTTATTTATTTTAATCAGTATTTTTCATTTAGTTATTTAGTTTGGAGACCGTTTTGTGGTGTGGTGGGTCTCGAGTTCGATTCCCGGCCGGTGAGGGCTCACGGTTATTCGAACCCATTAGTAGTGTAGAAAAATGTAGACTTCGATCGATGCTGACTAAACGTCTAATAAGGACTTTGAAAAAAAAAATGAATATGTTTTCTTACCTGAATTCGTCCTCCGTTTTCAGGATTTTTGGTGGATCTTGAAATTCCTTTTAAATGTCTTTTTTCATGTTAGGCGTTTTTTTTTAGTTGACCATTTACGGTGAAATCGGCACATAGGAATTTAGGTTTCAATGTGGTTTCTGTTCCTGGAATTTTTACAGTTGGTTGTCTGAGAAAATTAATGAAAAGAAACAAAGTCTTACTTACAATGCATTTGTTGGACTGCGGAGAAAATGGCTTATTTATCTCCGACTATTTACTTTTCTGTCGACAAAAAAATTAAAATATATTTGTTTGTGCGGGAGGAATCAGATATAAGATTTGAATAAAATTTGAAATCAGAATAAGATTTGAAATTCGTATGCGATTCGGCGGTTGAAGAAAAGATTGCATCTTTGTTCCACGTTAACTTTTCCATCGTGTAAACACCTCTCTCGTCACATACGAGTGTATACATTTATATACATTTACCTTTCATGCGTGTGACTATGCCGGCGAATGGATCGACTAATAAAAGGCAAATGACGAGGTGGTTTGGCCACTAATCAAAATGTTTATTACACGGTTGACTCGGCCTTAATTGCACAGGTTATAATCTAGGTTATCTGGATCGACCTGAAATAAGGTTATTAAAAATGCAATCTTGAGGAATATTACCGGTCAAGTTTGCGTTTTATTACGACCGTAAACTGAGTTGACTTTGGGGTGATTCCAGGACGGCAGCATACGAGTCAAGTGGTTGACTCCACATGTTAATCGCTAAATTAAAATTGAAGATTTTTGAAAAAAGTAGCTCCCAATTGGAAATGAATGCGTTCGTACCAGCGGTGTGAATTCAAAGGTGATTGTAAAAACAAATTTGGTATTAAGTGTTAGTTCACCCTTTCATCCACAAACCGACGCTATTTCCATAGGATTAACTTTCTGAAAATAATTTTAGAAAAATAATAGAGAAAAACATAAGGCATACACATCGACGTCATTGAAGCTTTTTAATTAATTTATTCCCTTTGAAAACTTGTTTACAAATGAAGACTGAAACAAAAAAACAGAAAATACATTTTCTCACTCTAAAATTGTTTGTCTTAGCTTAATCTATACAAATGACTCGTATTTGAAATGGTGGGGTCAAATGAGTATTGCTATCGGGTGCGTTTATATATTTACACATACATTGTACAAATTGGGGCAGCGGATGAATGGGGACCAGAATGCAAGAGACACTCAGCGAACAGCGTGACATAAGTTTTGTACAACTGCAAAAAAAATACTCCAAACAATGAGTGTTGCATGCAGTTTGTTTGTTATTAGGAACCAACTATTTATTTACAAATTGTGTAGTAGCCTTTTTTTTTACAGTGATTCTGATTGAATCGTACCTCTCCCCAAAATGTGCTATGAACGATTGCGATTTAAATAAGCTATAGTGAACATAAGACCAAAATAAAGCATGGACACAAGGAAAGCTTGACACAAGTGCAAAACTGAATCTAATATTTACACAAAAAAATTGCAAAATCGACTTTTCATTAAGAAACAACTTATGTACTTGTAGGATGCTATTTACGTATAAGTATACGATTTGAAACAATTATTTCCATTAAGTGACCATTTTTTTTTTCCAAATTGAGAAATGGTAAGGAAAAGTTTAAACTTACATGTATGTGACTTTTCACAGATAATGAAATAAATGTATTTACTCGAAAATATTTATTTGTTTTAAATATTTTTTTTTTTTTGCATTTTGGGAATCAAAACAGTCGTGCATATGCATGCAGATGAAATATACATTTACTAAATACGATGTTTGTAGGGAAGCAATGAATTTTCATCTGATTTCATTCAGACAATTTATTCCAAACGCAATGGAAACTGTGTATGCCACGCAAGTATCGAAGACTATTTCATTTTACTTGTAGTTGCACAAAATACGACATGTACGGGCGTACTGCGAATTGCGAATTGTGAATGAAAAATAACATGTGTCATGTATTTTGATGTGGAATAAAAAAGAAAAAAGTAGAAAAACTTGGGATTGCAATGAATAGAAGACTCGAAGCCAGCTAGAGTCTAGTCGATATGGTCGGATCGATATGATCAAATCGATAAGATCGAATCGATGTAGGAACGATATAATTGGCAGGTCTTCACAACGCAAGAACAACTGCAGTACGAATAGATTGAAAAAGTAGTTTTTTGATTATTTCTTACGACCAAAATTAATATTTTCATAACTTTTACAGAGGGGCCAGAGACTGGGAATAACACTAAACAAATGCGCAGTCAGTTTAATTGCCAGATAGATAATTAACAAATTTGATTTGTTTTTAGTATTGCCACAAAATTCAATAATATACACCAATGCGATTTTCTTTTCTAATGTATCAGGGACTGCATACTCGGTGTCACCTTAGCCAACACCGGTTTCGGGAGCGCGGTGACTTCAGTCATTTGACTGGAGGCGCTCCCTTTATAATGGTCCTAAAGATATGTATTTACAAGTATGTACATTGATCACGTAAGCACAATGCACAGACATACGGTCTGTGTAATATATATTTGTAGACAAAATCTAATTTGCAAACCGCAAAAAAAATCACCACATTTAAAAAATTCAAGCACAGCTTTACACAACTTTAAATATAGACACTCGCAGAAAAACTAATTAATTTAAGAGATTAATATGCGTTACTATTTACACAAGTAATGTATTCACACGTACGTTAGCTTTTACAAAACTTGAGCGTTTTTGAATATTTTGTCTTTGCTACACATACAACACATTGATTTCACTGGGTTTGGTTTTGGTTTTTCAACATGACAGTTCAATTCGTCAACTTGTAGTTTGGTATTCTCTGTTTTTCCTCGCGACTTTACACGTGTGCTTTCGCAATTCGAAAAGCTGCCGTCAGCGAGCAGCACGAATACGAAAATCGCCCATTGTATACAATTCTTTACCGTCGTTTTTCGATCGCCTTGTGCATGTGATGGTGATGTGATTGTTAGTCTCTGCCTACCCCGGTAGGTGTCGCTACTGTAGGCCTGAGCCATGGCAGGGCGCTTCAAATAGAACTTTTGCCGTACCAATATTGTGCCAGTGATAAAAAATAAAATGGTGGATGTAAACTGAACAAATGACAAAGGATCGTTGTTCATCGCGATCAATATAATTTGAAATTTATTTTAGAAGGAATTTTGTGAATTTTTTAGTTAAGCAATGGGCCACAATTATTGGTCACAAGGTGTCCAAACGTCACTGAAATCCTGGTATCCTGGAAGAAACGAAACAATAGGTTTTATACTTGGTGGCCCAATTGCGAAAAAAATGGATTGGTCACGGAAACGGAAATCAGAAAAGGGAAGAGTTTACAAGAAAAATTGAGGGAAAGGGCCTCCATTGGTACAGAAAAGTGCGTTTTCAAACAATGCATCTTCTAACTAAATGGGCTCCTGAAGTTGCAGGCATTTTCAGGTGTTTCATATTGATTAAAGGGGTCTGTGGTTCCGAGCAGACATTTTAAATATTATGTCGACGTTACTGGCGATAATTAATCAAAATTTAATTAATGGAGATACAGCAGCACATCCACTTTTAAAAATCAATTAAAACTTTTGTGAAAAAGACTCACACCTCTTTACATTTATAAATCGTTCTAGTCCACGTTTTCATCATGACTCGTGGAAATTGCTAGAATGAATATTCACATTTCAAAGTTAGTTTTATTTTTTAGTTTCAGATATAATTTTTTTTTAAATATATATTAACCGCTCGAAAAAATCCTTAGATAAGGATCCGGCTAAAGGCCTTCAATAGCAATCATGAGTATTGAGCTCCGAACAAATCCCTGGGGAATGTTAAAGCCATTACTGTTTTGTTCTATTCGAATGCACAACGAACTGGGGACATTAGTTGCGGCTGGTTGACTCATAACAAGCCGCCCTTCAACAGGCATAACATGTAAATTTTTGAACTATTCGAGTCAAAGTGCTGAACGAGGTGTGGGAATAGTGTGTACGCGTATAATGTGTAATTTTGACGCATTACTTTTTTTAAGTGCTGAGAAATTTCTCAGTTTGTAAATGGCGACGACGTGCAGTTAAACGTAACGTGTTGTGAAAATGGGTGGAAAAAACAATTTACTGTCGCCAGCGGTATTAACACTTCAGTGAACGCTGCGACGTTAAAGACTTCCAGCGGCATCAAAATTTAACAAAGCGTGGCCTTTTTTATATGGGGAACAGTCCTTATGAGAACCTCTTTTTAGGGATGGGCAAATGTTTCGTGACACCGAAATTGCATCCAATCAAAATATGTCACTCGCACGTACGTCACCACCACATGCTGACGTTCGATAATACATACTTTGGCAATAACTAACTTTATCCGTGACCGATGTTGTGAGCCCTTGTCAAAATATCTGACAACATTGTAACGCCCTTTGCACGCGGATGAAAAATCTAAAATGGCCGCCGTACTAGGCGTGTGCGTATGCGCGGCGGCCATGTTGTTTTTTCAACTCATTGCTGACGAAGTTTTGAATTGATCAGTGTTGGGTAGGAAGGGTAAAGGAACGTCTCGTTCCAAGCAATTCGTTCCTTTTCTGAGGAATGTTTGAATGCCCTCGGTGCTTTTTTTAGGCACGTCCAAGCATTTTAGATTTTCCAATAAATAGAAATAAAAAATGGCGACACGCTCGATGAATCGCGAAGGATTATTTTTTACGACTAAAAACTCTTGAACCATTTGAAATTCACAAAAAAAATAATGTGTAATATGGTAACAGTTATTTGTAATTAAATTTGTTCGAAAATTGCGTTAAAAAATCAAAAGACTGCCACACCGAGCTCACTTTTTCTTTGTTTATTTTTTAATCGTACGAACGCGGAACGCCCTCGTTCTTTGGAACTGGAACGTCTTCGTTACTTTCCTGTTTTGGAGGAACGAGTAACGGGAACGAATTCCTTTTTAAAAGGTACGTACTCAACGTTGGAATTAATGAGGATATGATTCAGATATCACATAAACGAACACTATTGACTGCGTGCACCATAGCTAGTGGCGCTCGCTAGTTTCATGAGAAACTATTGGCTGATATTTGGTGAAGCTGGTTTTATGCGATGTTTGTAACCCGAATTGTTCCCGGCCAAAAAAAAAAAATAGAGGATAGAAGCGCCACCTAGTGACGGGTCGCTCGCCACTCAGCAGATGGGCGAGGTGAGCGAGGAGGCCGCCAGAAACGAGGGTCTGTCACGGCCCACCTCGGCCTCGGCCCACGGCTGAATGTTCTGCAGCGCGTTCAGAGATGCATTGTTGATGCACAAGGGGTCACGTGAGTCGTAGATACCTTTGCTGAGGGCCTCCGCTTGCAGGGTCATCATGAAGCGGTTGGCAGCTTGACGCTCGGCTTCGCGTTCCTCCGCTGTTTGACGCCTGCAAAGATAAGAATAAAGAAAAATAATTTAATTTTTATCGAATGACACTTAAAAGCAAAGTCAACTAACAAACATTATTCTCCAATATACTTAGAGTGTAAAGTATATTGGGGTAATAGGCACCCCACCAGGGCTACTCGCGGGTACAAATTGTAATTGTAATGAGTTGCAAATATTTTGGGCTATTGGGTGGATACCCAACCAGTCGGTATTGCGATCGACTGTTCCCGGCTCGGGCACTCGTTTATCCCGGGGTACTGGTGAAAATTCCGCCCTTCACAATTGCTCAAACGATTAGAGTTGTAAAAAATATCCTGATGTGATGATCATTTCAGAGATGATGACGATCATTGATTGTCAATAATAAAAAAAATTCAGATTGGCAAAACAGAATATGCCAAGGCGATTCGATTTTCGCCTGTTTTTGGCCAAAAGAAACGCAGTTGTTAAATTGGACAAAATTACTTGTTGGATACAATACAAGTTCGTGTCGAGTGTTCACGTTTTTATGATGCAAATAAGAATCATTTTGCAGAATCCCTTGAATGTAACGTCCACACGACGGTGGGCGAAGCAAGAGCTACAAGACACGCTAACTTGACTAACATGTCATGTTATATTATCAAGTCATGAGTTAGTACATGTCATGTGCAATGTACAAGTACAAGTTAGTGCATGTAGTCCTGGCGTGGCGTGTTAACATTCAAAGCCCCGCGCGCGCCCAATACAAGCAAATGAGATGTGTAACGACCAGAATGCGTCTCTCGCTAAACGTATACACCGATCCGATCCACTCGCACAGTCAAAACATGAAATCGCATCCAAGCCGAATTATACCGAAGCGAAAACGTTAAATACATTTTGTCGAAAGTTCGCTCTATAAATAGCAGAATATCTTGTGTGTAAACACGGACTGGAATCTCCATCGTATCCTGGTGAGACCCCTGTCTTTGACAACTGTAACCAGTTCACCTTTTAAGTTGCCAATTCGGTAATTTTGTTTGCAGCGGCAAATATTTGCAACTAACAGCTAAGTTATTAAAACAACTAACAACTAACAGCCAAGCTAAATGCGCGCCACCTATTGACAAGTACTTGATTAAAAAAAATTAAAAAAGTAGTAAAAAACCGCTCGAAAATAGCTCATGGGAAGTCCCGTGCGATGTAGTGGTTGGACTACTGCACATATGGTCGGGGGATTTGGAAATTTTGGAACGGGGGAAATTCCTACACGTGCCTTCTTTCAGTATGAAAATAAAGCCATGGGATAGGTGTCTAAACGATGACTGGTAGACGTTAAATATCCCTACTTAAGCCAGGAAAAATTGCCAGGTGGTGCTCTATGGGGGATGCGTTCAGGTGATAAATATTCGTAAGCTTTCCAAAGGTCTTAGGAGGATATGTAGCCGGTTCTCCCACATCCAATGCTAAGAGATACGACAGCCTCAATTTTTAGCATGCCCAACTCTTATGGGAACAGAAAAAAAATAAGGCGTGATGAAATATCCAGAAACACGTTGCCTCGACGCTTTGGGCCCCATATAAACGGCATTAAACTTTTCGTAGAACATAGTTTCTAACCTATTATTTGGGGAAGAGCAGAATCGTATAATACCTCGCAGAGCACCTGCAGCGATGTTTCAGCGTCGGTAGGGAGGGAGAAAAAAACCAATAACTGGTTTGCAGTTTGCCAGATAAACTGCGTATATATGTAACAACCCAATATTATCGGAACGCGCTGTCGTCCAATCGTGGCGAGGGAGGGGGGCGTGGCTTGGGCTGAGTTGTGGCACGTGATTGCGAAACGGTCGAGCGGTGGAGATGAAATAGGATTGTGTGTTTGTGGGGGCGAGTTTCGGTGGAACGCGGGTCGAGGCCCGATTCGTGCAGAAGAAACGCAATAAGTTATTTTTTTTTTTAAATCACCGTAGCGCCTAGTGCACTACAGGATTACTGCACCCTCGAACCTCTATAGAGATT
>JAUJYS010000636.1:0-21630 GCA_033995665.1 Melogona broelemanni
TACCACGAGCCAATCAAACGATCGGCTGCGCTGGGAATCGAACCCAGATCCGCTGGTTGGTGAGCGAGCACGCTACCCCTCGGCCACAGCGGACGAACATAGTATTATGTCCCAATAATCATAGGGGGCGCTTTCGTATCGAGTTTTACCTTTTTGTCCGCGTCGACTTCCGAGAAATTGTGACGGTGCCAGTTGGTCCGATTCTTGGCTGTATGAAAAACGGAAAACGGTTTTGAGCATGTGGCGACGAAACGGGAAACAGCGGTGGACAAGTACAAGTCGTCCACCATTGGAATTCAGTCGACGATTGTTGACACTTACATATGGAGGGTCCAAACATCTTCTCGCATTTTGGACAGTGGTACTTCTCGATGTCCGTGCTCTGATGCTCGTACAACCCCACGCAACTAAAATGGCAAATAAAAAATATAATTCAATTTACGTGTGATTGTAGCAATCATTTTTTTTTTTTTAATATTTAGACTTATGTGATTGCCACTCGTAGCATTATGGCTATTTACGTAGTAATTAGAATAAGGAAGACTAGGACAGGTTTTCCAGGAACGGACAGCCTGCTGGCTGAACTTTACCGAGGGGACGGATGGCAACAGCACAAAATTTTGATGAAGTGCGTTTCATTCCCTGATAGTTCGAGGAAAGTCAGAACATGATGGATCTTTGGAGTGATTTCGACTCGTTTATACGAGTCCATACTAAAGAAACCTGTCAATTTTCTACTGTTAGGATCCTTATCAATAACCACTCCTACAATTAAAATAGACAAGGGCTAGTTCTACTATGACTCTTGCTAGATTTAAATTACGCACCTGGCACCCATGAATAAGCTAAGACCCACAACAGCATTTCTGATTCCCCCCTCAAGTGGGCAATTTTGTCTAGTCTAGGCATGTCTTTTTGCTCGTTAGCAGGCCAAGATGGGTGTTTAAACTAATTAGTTAACGGTACACCCACGTGGTGTGTTTTGAGGATAACAACACATGCTTGCACAGATGCATGAGTCGTGGTGAAACTGAACCTTGAACTGTCTGGGGGGGGGAAATGCTCAAAAAGCGTTGAACTGGTATCTTTTTGAAAGGTTACCATGCCAATAGGTTTAATACTGTAGTATGAAGACGAAATGATGTTGAGATGTCGTCTTGATTGATTCGGTGAAAGGCGGGGCCTAGGTTTAGGCCAGGCCACCTGGTTTCATCAATGATTGGCGAATTCACCAATGATTGTCCAATGAACACTTCTAGGCATCCAACAACAACGAAACGTGCGTTGTGCACAAACTGACTAGGGTAAAACGGGAACAGTGTCTAGGCGTCGTTCCTAGTGTGTATTACACTGGAACAGCAGAGATACCACACTAACAATTGTCAAGAAGGCAAATATATGTGCCCAGGATTTCTGCGCATGACATTGGAGCAACCGATATCATGTACAGAAGCATGGGAAAGATGAATTGGCAAAAAAACCATTTTAATTCGTGGTTAAATCAGCCCCAACATCAATATTTTCGCTCGAGAGGAAATTGACGAGATTTCCCCCACGACATGACTGGAAGAACCCTAGTTTGGTTAGGGGAGCCGAAACGACGCCTAGCGGATTTGACCATGTTTTTCATGGAATCGAATATACAAAGTGGTGTTTCCCATAATTTCCGCTTGGAGCGTTTCGGCGTCAAACAAGAGTGATTTTAGCATTGTCTGGCTCACTGGCACCGAGATTCTAGGCTTAGCTTTGTCGTTTGACAGCGTCGGAAATGGTGGTTGCAAACAAATAAAAATGTTTTGTAACGTACCTGCCGTGAAACCATTCCTTACAGGCGTCGCACAAAATCATAAACTTGGTTGGGTCATTCGGTTTCCCGCATAAACAGTAAATTGGGACCGAAGCCATTCTGCCGTTCGTCCGATCGCGTCGTTGTCCACTACTAGATTACTTAACAATTATTAACACTATGATGCATAACCAACTCGATTTAGGTTGCGTTAATAAACTAGTTTGCATATTACACTTTTTCTTTGGTATCGACCAAGAATCTCTTTTTCAATTTTAAAACGCAACCACTGCCAATCCTGTAGTATACGGCTATGTGAACAAAATATTGTGAGCTTGTATCGTACTACTTTCGGTTACCGATTACCAACTCGGTGTCTGTTCGCAGTAAATTTTAATAGATAATAATGACTATGATTACAACTAATATACTTTGTTCATTTGTTTTTGAAATACAGTCTATAATTTAAATCAACTTTTATTTCATGATATGCGAATTATGTATAAGATTACTTCGTTGCGGATAAATATTGGGGTAATTTGGCTCGGTTGCGCGGATGAATACTAATGCATTCTGCCTTTAGTGTTAAAAGGCCAACAATGGCGTCTGTTGTGGTTGTTGTTATTTTCTTGATTGGAAATCGACGTTGACAGTGGCTAAACCGTGAGGTAAATAGTGTTTTGCGATCGTGTATTTGTTGGTTTAGTTGTTCGGGGGCGACATAAATTATGCGCAGAGGTTTCGTGTTGATTCCCTCTATTTCTAGCAGTTATCTATCAAGCCCCCGTCAGCACGTTCGATGTTGAGAAACGGAATCGGAATGACATTTGTAAAGAAACGACACCTATTAGCAGACATTTGCAACACAAATAGCATTCACGGCGATTCTTGACCGTGAGCGTATTTTATCTAGCCGCTATTTTTAAATATTCAAATTTCCTAAAATTGAAATTGAAGTGTCCAACTTTATAAACAACACTTTGGTCCAATGCATAAGGGTATTTTTAGACGACGATACATGTTTAAATAGCCACATTCAATAATGTAAGCTGCCAAAATTGGTTCAACAAATGATTCAGATTAATTCCATTTTCTTAGAAATTGTTTCACAAATTTATTAATATACAGGACATACAAAATATATATTTTACAGTTCGGTTGATGCTATATACGACCTCTATTATTCATTCAATAGCCAAGAAAGTACCGCGAAACTCAGATAAAAATGGCTGACTAAATGTATTATATTGTTTTTAATAAAATTTGAAATTTTCAATACTGTTCAACAACAAATGTAATTTAAAAGAATTTATGGATAACCATGTGTGTTATCTGAAACGATCATGATTATTACTGATGTTTTTTTAAATATTATGCATAAATAATTCCAGCGCAAATTAATGTACAAAGGAAATGTTACATCTGAAATAACATCAATCCACAAGATACCGGCCACTTGGTTGATCAATAGAAATAATTAATAAAAGAGCTTCAAACATATTTCAATGAATTACGGTACATCATACTAGCAAGGTTTCTATCGAATAAATTGGTCAGGCCAAAATCAATGTTCGGGTCCAAACGCACAAGCTTACACACAAGTGAATTTAATGATACACTTAATGTTCTATCGGCAAAAGTCTCAAGACTAAAGATGTGTGAAATACCGTGAAAACTTGAGTAAATATAAAAAAGGCTAGTCATGTTAACCACAATCACGCAGAAGTAGTTGGCCTTTACTAAGTAAATGCAAAATTACGTAACACAGACAGTAATAAATATTTGTAAATCATGATAGTTGGGCAGCAAATTAATAAGTGACGACAGATTCTATGTTATGCTGAATGGTACATTTTAAATGTCATTGATTTGAAATGTGTCACAGTAGGGTAGAACAGCTGAGTTGAACATTTACGATTATAACAGTAGGACATTGGACGTTTGTATCATTTAATTTTACACAAGACTTGGTAAAGGTTGGCTCGATACTCAAACTGTAAATGTATGATTTTCTTTTTAGATTTTAATTATTTTATTGCTTTTTTTATGATGTTTGAACGATGGCAATAGGTTCGTTACTCCATTATTTTTTGTACCTTTCATAAGTCAGTGATTTGATAATTTGATAATCGTATTTTGAGCGGGTCTTTTAAATTTTCGTTAGGTTTCAAAAGGTTTTAATCGAACGATTTTTACTAAATAATTAATTGTGACAATAGTTAAACAATATAACTCTGTTATGTGCAATTATTTTTTGTTTGCTTTCCATCTGAAGTTGTATGTAAAAGATGAGTGGTTAGAAATATTATGGGTACGGTACATATAAGTAGAAAAAGTTTAGGTCCTGTCAAAAAAATGTAGGGACATTCCCGAATTCCCGAAAGACAGGGATATTGGTGCACTTGACAATAAGCCAAAACACACACGAGTTAACACGGAAAAGGCACTTGCACAAACTCTTTCCAGTAAGCTGGCTATCATGGAGTTTTAACAGTCTCACTCGGGGAAACTTTTGTCACGCTGTACGTACCATCTCGACGTCTAATTTACCCATTTTCTTTAGCGAAATAAATTTCACGCTGTAAAATTATTTAAAGGGATGCAAGGTCAAAAATAATTTCTTCAATCTCTTGTATTAAAAAATAATAATAAACAGTTTAGTATTATTTCTGAAACAGTTTTAAATAAAAAGGATGTCCATGGGTTGCGTTAAAAATATTATAATTTTAAAAGAATTCTCTTCATAAGACATTCCAAAATTATACAGGTATTTTTTTTTTTGTAATCGAGCCCGACCGACGTAATGATAACGTCTTAAGGTTCCCAGGTATTAATAATCCTGTCATTGACCAAAAATGGCCACAAAATATTTTCTAATTTCTTGGCTTATTCGCTCGTCGTTTTTTGCAAGTTGATGCTGACATAACCTAAACAATCAATTATGTTGTAATACCAGAATAATTTATCGGTTATCTTAACAATGACACTTATAATTATTCACGCTAACAAGTGTTAACAACATACTTTTATATAATTTAAAAGATTCTGACCATTTCTCAACACTCTCATAGCGAAGATGCAATGCTGAGGTAAAATTAACGATACTGTCAGTTACGTCATGGCATATAAAAAAGTAAGACCTTCATAGAGTGTCATGGAAGTTCATGTTTGGGTAACCGTGCAATTGGAACAAAACCGATCATGTGACTCAAGGCAGGCCAATCAAAGCAGCAGCTTCGTTAACTTTTGTCAATGTTCTTTGTTTTTTTCCACGTGCACAAAGCAGCGGTACAGGAACAGATAAATTGTTGATCTGCTTTAATATTAAGGTTTATGCGAGTGCGAAAGGGTGATTTTATGTGCTGCTGACTATGTCTGCAGACTTGTCAATTTTGCTGTTTGCCTATCAAAAACGAATATACAACTATTACAACAGATATGTACAAATAATCTGAGTGGAGCAATCGGTTATCTCGGAACCTCTTTAGTTCGTAGCAAGCGTTTTTCTGCGGAGGACTAAAAAATACGTTACCAAAAATGAGTATTGTATACAGCTAAGATAATCCTGACCAGACAAATTTCATTGTCAAGAGCATGTTTGACAATGAATCACGATTTCAAATCGAAATTTCTTTTTAAGATGGGTAAAAACTAACTCATTGGATCCCACTAAAACGAACCTCTAAAACGAGTGAGCCGGGTTTCACAGTCTTGGACTCGCAAACCAGGATCAACTTCAGGGTGCGTTAAACAAACGACACAAAAACTTAACAAAATTTAAACTGCAATCACAGCCATGGTTTTTTCTTTAAAAAAAGCTCAACTGAACCGTGTTAGTTTGGACATTCCAAAATATAAAAAAACCATATTCACCACCTCGAATGCAGATATGGGTTATAACGATTCACAAAAAGGTCGTCAATTTGTACAATAATTTTTAGCAGATCTATGGTGTGGGGTTTCTCGATGATCGATCGTGAAATGGTTTTGGCAAAAACCACTGCCTTCGACAAAGCAGAACCGAGCAACTCTGTGACGTAAGCACGAGGTAGCCATCTTTCTAGGGCGTTAAGGTGATTTGAAAATCGACGCAAATCATAAAAAACGAGTACGTTTTCCGAAAACTGAATGACGTCATCAAGGCTCCTTCAGTCACATGGAGACTGCACATCCTGGCTACTAAAACGAGCATTATTTGCCCCTTGAAGGACACACTTCCGGTCTTGTGAAGAGCACACTTCCGGTTTTATGGATGCCGCACTTCCGGTCTTGTGACGAGCGTACTTCCGGTCTTGTGAACGATCCAAAGCGCGATTTTTCCGGTTAATTTTTAAATAGTTAAAAACGTGGCACGTTCATAGTTTGAGGCGAGTTGTTACAGCGGGACTCTCCACTCGTACACCACAAATCATTCAAACGAGACGAGATTCCTGCCTGATTTCGTTTGTTGTTCGAACGGTACACATAGCTCGTCGCCACAGATTCTCGACAAGCGAGAGCCTCTCGAATTGTCTCCCCCGTAATAGGCCAGAGACCCGCTCAATAAGAGAAGGCTCATGGCTTTGGTAGGTGCCACCACGTCGGAGCAGAAGTTTAGCCGTCCCAGCGCTCGAACGGCGGCCTGGTTGTTGACCGTCAGGCGGGGCAGCGGTCAGCTGTTGTTGAGCACAATCTGCAGGTCGTCGGGCAGCGTGCCGATGATGTCGGCCATGTGACCCTGTAGCCGGTGGACCGTCGTCTCCTGGACCGGCAACTCTTCCACCACTGCGCATTCCTGTGATGCAACATGGGGAAAATTTGTATAGATCGTTATTATTTTCGAAAATGACTGGCCATGGCAAGGCAACCAAATATATCACACTAGCAGCCTATCCGAGGACAGCCATCAATTTTGCAGCCCTCATTCGCATATTGTTACAATCATGACAAGTCACAGCGTGACCTTTGCGTCACCGAGGCGTTGCAGCAGCGCATTCAGGATTTTGTGCACATAAAATGGCGAAAACAATCGTAAAAGTCTATGGTTGATAATCTTAATTCATAAAAATAATTTATAAATTGAATGGCCAGAATTATGGATAGAAAAATAAATAATATTCACCAGCTTGTCACGGATTTTCAAAATAAGATCAACAACTTCCACTTCCTGCTTATCTTGAATCCAGTTCATGAGATTCTGTGAACACAAATAAGAACATTGAATCCTCAAATTGTCGTCAATCTGCAAAAACAGGATTACCTCATTTCTTTTCAAGCAACATCTGTTGAAAATACTCACCGCTTCACCTAGAGCTTCCAGCTGCAGCGCTTGCAACTTTTGTGACACCTCCTTGTGTCGGTTGTCGTACCATCCCGAGAAATTGGGCGAGCGAAAGAATCGTCTGCAAACAGATTACGATAATAAGGGAACCTTTTTTCATTTTCAAGAAGTTCAAAAAACGTTTCTAAATTTTATAAAGGAAAAAGTTCAATAAATAAATGTCACACTGCATGTTTAAAGAAAATTTAGATTATTTTACAAATCCAATCAATCAGCAATTATTTCAAAAATATTTCCAACCAAATTACTATTGCGCTCAGTGAAATTGTTTGTTACATCAATATTTGATTAAACGAGAAAAAAATAAAAATTATTATTCAAATTTCTAAAACTCAAATTAGAAAAAAAAATAGTACCTGTACAACCCGACCCAATCACCCTTGATGCCGGTGGTCAGCTGGGGACCCGAGGTCTCCAGCATCTTGAAGAACTCGTCCTGGTTGAAAGGCCTCAGCATCGGCGCAGACTTAAAAATCAAAACACGAATTTAATTTACTTTCGTTAGCTGAAACTATTTTTGTGTCCAGAACAACCGCTACAATTCTGATAAATATTCGAAGAACTATTTTGACTAATTTTGACTGCATTTCAATATATAGATTGTCCGGCATAACCATTTTGTTATTACCTTATGCGGAGAAATATTCCTTTGTAAAGGCATCAAACTAGCCATGTACCTTTCCTAGAAAGATAATTTGAAGAGTAACAACCATCAATACATGAACTGATAATTGGAAGAGCAGAATTAACTTGAATCACTTTTGCATTGCAATGAAAATGAAATTACATACAATAATCGACTAAACGGACATTACGGTCTGTCTAGAACAGTTTATACGGTACTAAAAAATAAATAGTAATGGAATTTTACCAATGGTATCATGAAGCTCTGAGTCAGTTCCAGTAGGTGTCGACGCAACAGCGCGTTTTGTACTTCGCGTGGTCGCTTGTTTTGAACGCCTTTGAGCAACTTTTTCAGGATCATCTTGTCTTTTTGCAGAAACGGTCGATACCTGGTGTAAACGCCTGAAAAATTACGAAACAAATCGTTCAAGATGAACAGTATTAGTCATACCTTACACTCTATGACGTAATGCCAAGAAATAACAAATTTTTGGACGACATAGAGCAGGTTATACGACAATATTCAAATTCGCTTAAAACGGAGGAATATTTTTCAGAGACTCGGGTTTTAAAATTGTGTTAGAAACAATTGAGAGTTTCTACCTGGTTTGCAGTCCAGCGTCTTTAAGCTTCCGCCTTTCTTAATTTTTTGTTTCTGAGAAACTGGCGAAGCAGAGGCTGAACGAAAAATAGTACATTTGGTTTTAGGACGCCTGAAAACTATTTTGATGGCATGCCAGCGCTGGATCAACGACACAAGCGGTTATCTAAAAAAACCAGTCGGGAATTAGTGTGCAAGATTTGAAAGTGGTGGTGGTGATACTCACAGCTAGCAGTGGTATCCCCCAGGCGTATGATGTGAGGCCAGTGCTGTAACGTTTTGGCAAAGAACGGATTGGTGACGCCGAGAATGACAGGCGGGCTGCGTACGAATAAAATAGAATAAATGATGTTACGAGTAACCCCGCAACCCAAGAACCACACATAATACGAAAACAATTGGAATTTTAATAAAACGATGAAAAATTAATCTACAGCACTTACGGGGATTGAGTTTTGGTTGTGTACTCTTTGAACTCGCTGTCATGGATGGTGAAAAAGGGACGATAGTCGGTGCAAATACGTAACGGCCATATGGTGCTGGAAGCAAAACATAATCGAAAAGCAATTTACAACTATTGCTTTAATTACTGAATTGCACTGTATTTTAGAGAACACATTTCGGATTAAGTTTGACCATGAGAAATAAGGATTGTACATCGTGATTGTACCAATTAACGAACTTTGAATTACCTTATGACTGCCTGTACAGTTTGCGAGCAAATTGTTGGCGACGAAGCCATTACAATGACAGGCTATAAAAATTAAAATAAACAAAATATGAGGAAAAATAATGGGAATTATTATTATTTCGAACTAGAGCAGAAAAGCTTGCAACTCAGAATCGGCAAAAGGAAAACTCATTGCTAATTAATTTTTTTTTAAATGTTTTTCCTTACTTCGCCGACAATCACCAGTTCCCAGAGTAGATGAATGTGGGAGAGCACAGGCCACAGATACCTAAAGCACGAAAATACACACATGTCATTAGGAATTTTTGAAAAATCAACCATATCTAATAATTAAAATTGGTTTCCAATTCAATGACATTTTCAAGAAAACGGCAGAAAAAACGGCGCAATTAAACATATCAACACAACTATATGAACAGAACAGAAATACACTTTATAATGATCGAAAAGAGAATTATAGTTAATAAAAGCTCTGCATTTACCTAAATATGTCTGGCTCGTGTAGTGTTGGAAGCACATGGGGAGTCATGACACTAGATGCCTGAAATAATGGCACAAAAATACGAAATGTTACCCAAATAAATGAAATACAGAAGAAAACGCATAATTCTGCTATAATTGTTCCATTAAAAAAACTTATAAACGTAGCTAACAAAATAATTAACGAATAACTAATTGTGAATATTTACCACAGGATTAGCGTGGACAACTGTTTGCGTGGGGCCGCCAACTTTGTCTGCATCTGACGGGATTCGAACCTAAATTTTACGAAAAAGGCGAAAGAAAAACTGTCAATTTTGTTTTTCGCACACCCAGAACAATACCCGGCACATCTGTATGGCTCACGGATAAATTAACGCTATCCCGCTCATAGATAATTATGACAAAGTTACGCGTTTACCTGTAGCACCGTTCCCATGAGCGGCAGATTGAGCAGCTCACCAGGCTCGGGGGCCAACCACTGGTCCACGTCGTGACAGGCGGCTTCGATGCTGGGCTCGCCATTGTCAAAGAATTCGGGAGCTACCAGCCCAACCACCTTGTAGAACAGGTTGATCAGCGGCAACTTGGACACCAGCACCACCGACTGCAAATTACAAAACGAGAAAACATCACGAATCTTAAAAATTCCACTTAAATTCATTGTAAAGAAAATAAATTCAAAATCAGAAAGAAGAAAAAACTCAAGATCAGAAAATAAATCCCTAAAGGAGAAAATTTATTAAAAAAATTCGCCAAATTTAAATTTTTTAGTTTTGTTCAGAAATTTCCCAGATTTATCCAATTTTACCTTCTGAAAATATCCGCGTCGCTGGGTCTTGTCCTTTACTTGACGGAAGTAGACATAGCCGAAAAAATGGTTGAGATCGGTCTGTGAACAGGAAATCATTCATGATTGATTGAAATAAATATTGACTGGGATTCGAAACCAGGACCTCAGAACACAACCACATTTGTCAAAAGTATATTTATGAACATAAGTTTTTTGGCATCAGACCAAAAACATTCTGACATTATAAACATATCTTAACTCTGGATAATGTGTCTACAGTAGCCAAAAAGGTTTCATTTTTGGCAGACCTACCTGAAGTGCAACCGGGCACAACTTGTTGTAGTGAACGTGGGCAGGAGCGTTGTTACGCCAGGCTGAGCATTGACGAATGCGAAAATGAAACTGAGTATCGCCCATACATCCTGGAAGAGAAATTCATATTCAATGTGAAGTGATATACACAATTCATGTGAAGGGCACATTTTCACCAGTACCCTAGGATAACCAATAAACGAAAGCCTGCGCCGAGAATCGAACCCGGAATCACACGCTCAGCAGTCTGTTGTCATACCCATTTAGCTAGACGGATCGTTCCGTTTATAAAAAAATATTATAAACTGTATTATAAATTGATGATCGCAACAATTTTAATTTAAATTTCAATTTTTTTAAATTACAAAAAAAATTGTATCGCCCATAAATTCGCAAATACACCTCGAATAAATTATACTCACCGGAGTTTGAGTCCGGAAAAGACAAATAACAAATGTTGCTTTTCTACAAATAAAACAAAAAATAAATATTCATTTATATCAATGCGATAAACGATTTAAAACTGTCATCCACCCACCATTATTCATCCAATTAAAGCGTCGAGTAAAATGAATAAGTAAATACCTCGCGTTCTGACAGCTTTACATGGCTGGGATATATCATCTGGAACGAACAATGACAGAAAATTAGTTCGAAGGTCACAGCTTTGCTAAACTGCACTTGTAGCCCAGACGTTAAGCGAATGGCGGTTGTGAATTCTGGCGATAATTCCATACTTAAAAACATGCTAGAATATCGGTGTCAAATATGCGTATTTTTATTTTCAGGGGATTTTGAGTGCAATTTCAACTTTCAAATAAATAAAATACACAAAATACTATTTGAATTTCTAATCGCACTTATAATCCCATATTTGGTTTGTCATGAAATAGAGAATAAAAATTAGCATTTCATTCTTCGAAATAGAAATATTTTCGCACCCAAGATTGATAAATGGTTACAGAACAAGAGACAACATGCATACTGGTTTTCCCATCCAAATTTAAGTTTTTATTTCAGATTTTCAGTACTGTCCCTCACCTAAACCGATTAATACAATTTTATAGCTATAGGTGCAAACAATTTTTTTGTATTACATAATCCTAATTAAAAGGGGAACCCCATCTTGCCAACACTTAAGTGGTCCAACAAGGTTACTTCCTTGTTCGTTCAGCCCCACCTATAGTAATTTTGTAGGTCGTTCTATTCCAAAGAAGTTCGTGACGTCACTTCCATGCTATGTGTAATATTGTATTTGTAATTTCAGAAAGCGCGAACGTTTTCAGAAAACGCGCATGCTGCCAAATAATCGGAAAAAACGAACATAACGAGAACATAAACGAACGTAACACGAAAATAGTATTTTAACTTGAAAAATATGAAATCCCAAAATGTCATCTATCCGATCTTACTCAAATGAATGCTACTTGGATTAATATAATGAAATGAAAGAATATTCTGCTGTGTAATTCACTTCAATGATGACGATCATTGACTGGCAAAAAAAAGCCACAAATAACTCTGAACGAAGGTGGATAGGATTTGTTTAAAAATATATTTATACAAAAATTGTTTCAATGGTTTTTTATTACAAATGTGATCAGATATTTTCATTAATATATTTTCTTAAAATGTAAACCTATTGAACAAACCCAAAATAAAATGACGCGCTTATCTCTCCTTAACTATAATTGTATTACCATTGAATATTTTTAACGCGAAAAACAACATTTAGTCCACGAGGATGGCTAACATTTTCAGATACATATTTGTTAGATCACATAGTCACTTCAGATACTGTAACCATCCGGGCGATAGATGATCTACGTAATTGGAAATGACCACGCTTTCACATTCGATCGCATTGTAAACAAACGCCACAGATCGCATAACCTGACAATCTGTCAAAACATCGAGCATCAAACGTTCACGTAAACAAATACACCAAATCCGGATCAACAATATTTTTTTTCAAAACAAAGTCAAGCGCATTTGCCTGGCACCGAGCGCATCCAATACGACGAAAGCAGCCAAGCGAGCTCCTGGTATTGAACCTACTTGAACCCTAATCTAACATTGTGGCCACTTAAACCGTGTACCTAAGTCCGCTCTCAGCTGGAGAAAAATAACTAGCAATGTGCGCACGACTTTAATTATCAACCCTGGAATTATACCAATGCCAATAGTTTGGCCAAATTCGCCATTTTTCTGGCAAATGAACAAAGAGACAACGTTAATTATTACTTGCCCGAGGACTTTTTAAAAATGAACGAGGGCATGTGACTAAAAACGTGAAAGAAAGCAGCAACGAATAAAACAAACGAATTATAAAACTAATTTAATTTTTTTTGTCTGTTTGGACATCATTGCGGCCCTTTTAAACCTACTTGCACACGTCCTATAGATTTCAAATTTTGGAATCTGGTAAAACTCGCGGTTCATTTTAATCTATCTAAATTTCATGGTCTTTTTGGAATCCCGGAAAAAGTTATTAACTATTGTAGTTGAAAGCGATTGACCAAGGATATGCTCAAACGTCCATTACAAATGGCCACATTTGCCCTTATTTGCTCATATCTGCCCACATTTGCCTACATGAAAGTTGGTTTTTTTCAGAAAAACGAAGTTTTTTGCATTTACTTGTTTATTATTTCTCCCCTCACTGAAGTGAATGCCACCACAGGAGTTTCTGTACCCCTCATTTGGCAATATGTGAGAGGCACGTTTTCACCAGTACCAAAGAATCGAATAAACGAGAGCCTGCGCCAGGAATCGAACCCGGGACCGTCCGAACCGCAGTAGGTTACCAAACCCACTGAGCTAGACGGATCGTACATTCGTATTGTTCAATGTATCATTGCTGTCACCTTGACATCTCAATAAACAAAATCACAAATATTGATTGGACATTTTGATGAGGCAGAATTAGTTGATTTCGGATGTTTGTATATGCAACGCTTGGTATTCAGTATGGCTAACCTAATTTCTCACACTTAAAATTACTCTAACGCGTTTACCTACATTTCGAAATAGTAGGTCACGACCGAGGTCAGTTGGAAGCAGAATGCCATTTGTAAAAGTTATTGGACAACAAAAATAACTAAATATATCCAAACAACTACCGAGAAATCAGATTCCCATATTGTATGACACATTGAGATGTGATATTAAATATAAATTAATATACTGTCCAATACAACAGCTAATCAAGCCTTCAGGACAAATGAATTTTAGGTAATGTTCAGCTCACAGGCGAAATGAACCGGAAAATACGTTCGATACGGTAGACAGGCTCTGACGTCATACGGTTTACCTACCCAACCTAACCTAAAAAAATATATAACATGAAGTGACAAATCACGTGAGTGCGGCTGTCAGTGTAACGTGATTTGTCACTTCATGTTATATATTTTTTTAGGCAAGTCAGGTAGACCGTATTTTCTGCTCGCTCGTAACAGTACCGTAAGTATGAGCGTAAAGTGTACTTCAGCCGTAACTTATTATTATTGTTTTTTATATGATATATATTTTATATTGTTTTTTTATATGAATGAATAAATGCAATATGCATGTCAATCTATAGATATAAAATATGAACGAAGCCAAAACTTCTATACCACCGGCAAAAAAGGCAGCAGAAGTTTCGAAAACGCAACATGCAAACGTCCATGGAATAAATTTGTAAAGCCTCTCGTTTCTCCGGCCAAGAAAAATGAACCTACACCACTCTGTGTTTAACCTCTTTATTTGACGGAAAGGATAGTTCGGTTGGTTTTTCCCAATGTAACATCATGCGGACAGGCGCTATTATTCGAACCCAATTTTTTTACCAGTTTTTTTCGACGTGCTAAATTTATGTTTAATTCTGTAAATGAAAAAATATTTCTATACAATATGAAAAAATTCAATTTCTTCTCAAAAAATTATTTTTGAAACCCTATTTCTTTCCAAATGGAATTTCAATTGAAATTCATTTCCTTTTTGAAACCCAATTTATTTTATTGAAAGTCTACCAGTGTTAAATTTTAACCTAAAATATGTAAATGAATAAATAAATAATACTGGAAGGTACCAAAATCTGGAACGTATTGGTACGGTACCATAAACTAAGGCTATACGAGCCTTAATTTAAAAAAAATGGATTTCTTCCTGTTTTTTTTGTGGTACAAATTTAAATTTAAATTTTACTAAAAGTTTCGTACGAAGAGGGAAAGACTTCTTAAAAATTTGAAGACGTAATTGACCAAGCCATCAGTGTTTATATCTTTAAATTTTCTATGAGACGATTCATGACAATTTTACAAATATGTTTTGACATTTTTTTATTGTCTAGGCTCATGTCAGTTTTGTCAGGGCTCAAACCAATTTTGTATTTAAATAATTAAACAAATATATTTTGATATTTTCCATTTTTATCATTTTTTGTGTTTGTCATTTTTTATGAGACGATTCACGACCATTTAGCAAATATGGTTTGATATTATCTACTGTTTAGGCTCATGATTACAGTCAGTTATGCGTTTAAATAATTGGACAAATACATGTATATTTTGATATTTTCGATTTTTGAGGGTGCTTGCCTTTCAGGGAGTAACTTCCCCACCAATTTTTTTAAAAACATAATTGAACAAATATATTTTGATATTTTCGATTTTTAAGGGTGTTTTCTTTTTATTTATTTCAAGGAGTCACTTCCCACCAAACTTATTTTTATTTTTTTTTAAAGTCACCGTAGCGCCTAGTGCACCACAGGACTACTGCACCCTCGTGTCTCTATGGAGATATGTGAGGGGCAGGGACAAATATACTTTGATATTTCGATTTTTGAGGGTGTTTGTCTTTTATCAATTCAGGGAGTCACTTCCCCACCAAACTTTAAAAAAATATAATTGAACAAATATTTGATATGCCTATTCGATTTTTGAGAGTTTATGTCTTTATTTCTTTCAGTTAGTGACTTCCCCACCAAACTTTAAAAAAATTTAATTGAACAAATATTTGATATGCCTATTCGATTTTTGAGAGTTTGTCTTTATTTCTTTCAGGGAGTGACTTCCCCACCAAACTTTTGTAAAACGCATGACTGCGCGTTCCAGTAGAATGAGCCGCCGCGCGCGCGCTCAGAGAACCCCCCATCATCACCACCACCACCACCACCACCACCACCACCACGGGATCCTGCATATAGCGCACGCACATAGTAGCACGCGCCAGCAACGCGTTCTTCGAAACCATCGGCGCGGTCCGCCGGCGAGCGAGTTTCCCCCGTCGCCGTATACCGGGGCCAAAAACAACACGCGCGCCGTGCACGTACACCGGCGTCTGTCTCCCTACAGTCTATTGTCACTGTGTATCATCGAGCAAGCACCACTGCCAGCCGCTCTACACCGCCAAAATCCAACTCGGTGAAGTTGAGTTTAATCGCCTGCCTCTCTCTCTCTCTCTCTCTCAACCGTCATCTCCAAAGCCACATCCACTTGTAACAGTTTAGAGAGTCTAGCCAACTCCGATTCGAAACTGAAACTTCAACATCGAGTTGGCTGGATTTTAATAGAAAAAACAACTCGGGTGGACCTACTCGAGTTTTTACGACGCCAGTTGTTGTTTTAAAAGTGTTCGTTCACGAATTACGTCCCGTCCAAACATCGGAAAAATATTGTTAGGAAATGAGTCGTCGCAGATGGTGGTTACGAGCATCGCGGGCGAGCAGTGATCGTCGTTTCCCGTCGAGGAAAAACTCGTGCTAAACATGCGGTCGATTGGCGGACCAGCTGACGGCATTTGCAACCTGTGCGGTCGGGGCGAAACGACGTCCCATGGAAGTGCGTGATCGTTGAGGTTTTTCCAGTCAAGAGATTATTCGGGGACAAGGTTTGCGCGGGCAGCGGAAATTATTTCTGGCAGTTAGTTGCTGGATTCTCTTCGGGACGTCAGTTTTCGAGTCTCGGTTCTCTGGAATACGTCGCGAGCGTCGATCAACTATTAGAAAGACGTGTGTTTGTGAAACGAGAGACGCCAAGGAATTTTTGATCACTTCGAAACCAGGAAAAAAAGTTTAGAAACAATTATTCGTTTTTTCTAAGAAAGATCCGTTTCTCCCAAGAAGTTCTGCTTCTCTTCAGAAACTTCCGTTGCTCCTAAGAAGTTTCGTGTTTCCTAAGAGGTTTCGTTTTTCCTACGAAGTTCCATTTCTCCGATGAACTAACGTACGAGGTCCCCTAAAAAGCCTATACTGAGAAATTGCTGAGATCATTTCGGAAACAAAAGTGGTATTAAAAACAACAGCACAGGAAAGTAAAAAATATATTCAAATAACTTCAAACTCCATAAAGTGAACGGAAATCATATTGCTAAGGAATAGCAAAAAAAAAAAAAAAAGTTCGCCTCAGTTCGTAAACATCAAATATAGATCGAGAACTAGTTCGAATCACTACCAGAGTTGCTTGGAGCCTGGTGACACGCACTGCATAACCTCATCACATTTAAAACCAAGTTATATTCAAATAATTTGGAACTACAAAAAGTTAAAGGAATAAATTGCCAAGGATTAAAAGAAGAAGAAAAAAAAAAGGTTCGCCTCAGTTTGTAAACACCAAAGATATATAGAAAACTAGCTGGAATCAGTACCAAAGTTTATTCGAGCCTTGTGACACGTCACCTCATCACATTAAAAACCAAGTTAAAAAAAAAAAGAAATCACGATGAAGCTCGATTCCTCTACCAGACTACTGTAACCGCAGATTCGTGCACCTATCACGGGAGAATCTGTTTGTCGAGTCCGGCGGTCATGTCGCAACAGGGCGGCGGCGGCGGCGGCGGCGGTTCCGGCAACGGCGTGGAAGACAGCGAAGACGGCCGCCGCGTCCGTTGTACGCCCACCAAATGCCGCCAATACGTCCGCATCTTCTTAGCCAACCTCTTCTCCCACGTGGGTCTGTGCGGCCTGGTAGTGGGCTACGCCATCGTGGGCGCGTTGACGTTCGAGGCCCTGGAGGCCAATCACGAGGTGGACAAGCGCAACGAGGTGTTGCTGCACCGCGACAAGTGTCTGACCGACATGTGGAATACCAACATCGAGTTGAACGTGTTCTACGAGCCCAACTGGACCATCGCGATGGGGCGGCACCTGCGCGACTTCGAGGATTTGGTGGTGAAAGCCGTGAAGAATGACGGGTACGACGGGAAGGACGCGCAGGATCGCGAGCTGCAGTGGTCGTTTTCGGGCGCCCTGCTCTATTCGGTGACCGTCATTACCACGATCGGTGAGTAGCCGATACGTTAACCCCGCTATCTAAGGAGGTTGGACAAAATAATTGGAACAGCTCTATAAGGGGCACAAACAAGATCTGTTTCCATTATTTTGTCCAACCCCTGTAGCTTTTCTTTCAACACTTTATTTGTAGGATTGCGGAGAAAAATAGTTATTCTCTCCTAGCGAGAATAGAATTTCAACTCATTATATTAATAAAAAAAAAAAAAAAAAAAAAAAATTAAAAAACAATTAAAAATTGAGATCCTGCCCTATATTTCTTCTATTTTTTTTTCCTGAGAGTTGGCCAAACAACATAGCCTGGCCATTTGTCAAAAAAAAAAAAAATAGTTGATACGATTTGAACACTTCATGAAATAATCATAAATTATGTTTCGGAATAAAAAGTTATTTCAATTCTGAGATATAATTTATGATTATTTTATTGAAGTGCTGCATCTGTAAGTGAGATCCGAGTGACAGCCAACCAAAGGCTGGCGGAAATTTGAGACCACCTCAGGCAATATCTTCCTTAGACCCCTCTGAGCAGTTGCAAAGTCAGCTCTTCTTATGATCATCTACGGAGACGAAACATTAATTTCGGCAACTAATTCGCGTGCTAATAAAGTGTCGAGCGCTTGCTGCAGTTTAGCTGGCTAGAAGTTGCACTTTATGTGAGGCCTGGTTTTTTTTTGTTAGGTCTGTTTGTCTTTTTGTTAGGTTTGAAGCCTAATTTTTGAAATAAATCCGTGAAATCAACGCGCTAATTTCAGACGAATATTCCGGTTACTAACTACGAATCACGTGCCAGAAATTCGTCCAGTCATTGACCAAATTGAAAATTTCTAGCTATTTTTCGTTATCGAAACTTTTTTATAGCCCATGACACGCGCTTTAACCGTTTGGGGGTCAATGAGAAGTGTAGGATGTAACCTAGGCCATTGGGATCATGCGATTAATGGAAGATTGCCGAGGAGCATTGCAGGGAAACCTTAAGGGGGTGCATTTTTTATATCGCCGTAGTGCCTAGTGCACTACAGGATTACTGCACCCTCGTGTCTCTATTGAGATATGTGAGGGGCAGGAAAGGGAAGGGTATTGGCAGCTGGAATAGCCAGGCTGCAGGATCCACCCCTAAGCTATGGACTCCCTAATGGAAGCTCAGGGGTGACGCCATTACCACAGGATCGAATAAACGAAAGCCTGCGCCGGGAATCAAACCCAGGACCACCCGCTCAGTAGAATGAGTTGGTCCTTCATTGACTATACATTGATAAATATTAGCTCGTTGATTATTATCTTTTAACGTTGACTCCCTTTAACACTAGAGAACTCGTTTTCTTTTCTTTGTATTTATTCTTCAGTTCTTTCCAAACGGACACGCATTTGCCACGGGCTCCGACGATGCCACCTGCCGGCTGTTCGACATTCGGGCCGATCAAGAGCTGGCGATGTATTCACACGATAACATTATTTGTGGCATAACCTCCGTAGCATTCTCCAAGAGCGGCCGACTTCTTTTGGCTGGTTATGACGATTTTAACTGCAATGTGTGGGATTCCATGAGAACGGAGCGTGCAGGTGAGTCGCTAGTGACTATTGGATTGTGCATGTTGAATCGTCTCTAATCGAGCATTCGAGTGGGCTAGATTTCAAAAATATAACTTTTTAGTGTTTTGCAATTGACCGCCGACTAAGGCAGAATTCATCACGATGGGCCAATAACAATAATATATGGCGTGGAAGGAGATTGTTGTGGATCAAGCTATAGGAACTGCGAATTATTGAAGTAGTAATTATATTTGAAACTATACATAATATTAAATTTATTGCAACGGTACAAGTACCTTTAATTATTATTTCAACCGGTTTTATCTCGCCATATAATTCGTTTTCACATAAATAAAACATTTCTACTGGTGGCGGGGGAAATGTGTTATGATTGCAGCGCCAATTACATTACAACTATTTCTATGGCATGTAATGTGTAATATTGCCTTTATCGTTACAGTGGCAGAATATAGCGCCTATGGCTTCGTTTCATGTTTTGTCCGTGAGCCACCAGACAGCCGACGCATGGCAAACCGTTAACGTATTTCTTCTCGTTTCTCCGCAGGTGTACTAGCTGGGCACGATAACCGAGTCAGCTGTCTGGGGGTCACCGAAGACGGCATGGCAGTGGCAACGGGATCGTGGGATAGCTTCCTGAAAATCTGGAATTAACTCTCAATCAAGTATATCTCTGTTTTGGTTCTTTCTAAGCATATAAGCCCCAAAGCATCGCAACTTTGATAAAAAAGAGTAAGTGAAGTGAACCGCCGTTTTCTTCTAGTAGCCATTGCGAGAGAAGACCAAAAGTGCCAATGGAAACTTGGAAAAAGAGATAAGAGAGATAGAGAGAGAAAGAGGCAGAGAAAGTCGCATTGCCACATTTGCTTTTCCCCAGCTTGTTCTGAATTTTCGGTCCCCGACCACCATCTCCTCTTCTTCCTCCTCCGCCCCACTTTCTTACTTTGCCCGCAAGTGTACAGGCAATACTTGGCATGCATAATCTAGTCACCCTCTAGTACAGTTGAATTAAGGGGAAAAGTTGTAACCTTTTTGAGGGGCCAGTGAGGGAATGGCGGGGGAGGGGGGTCATATGAGGTGGACCGAGTTTTGGGGGGAGGGGATGGTCGTGGGGGAAGGGGGGAACGCACGGTAAAGCAAGAACGGGGCTGCCGAGAGAAAACGGGGCGGATTCTTTTTGACAAAAAAATGTTTGGGGCTTGCAAGCATAGTCTCGCTCACTATCTGTCGTTCCAACACGAATATACAATTGGGGAAAAACGTGACAGTGTGGTTGGTGTTGTTCCGACTGAAAGCACTTTGGGTCTCCTGTTGCCATATGTATATGTGTAGCAAAAAAACAAAAAAAAAAACCACAAGATAAAATCTATATCCGGAAAAGACGACGACAACAGCAGCATAATCCTTAGTCCTTTCCAAAAAAAAATCAATATGCATTTGTTACTGAAGAAAAATTGAGGGAGGATGGGAGGAGAAAAAAAAAAAAAAAAAAGAGGAGCGCCTCGTGGATGTTGGGGGGCCTCCCCGTTGCCCACCGAGGTAGCCTTTGGGTTCGGCCAGAGACTTGTGACTTGTCCAGGACGAGCTCCCTGTTCAAACGTGGAGGGAGTGATTGCTCACTTTGGGAAATTGGCGCGACTGGCTGTCGGATTATTTTCTACGCGAGATCCGAGCCGGGTTGTCAGTTGACCAGGTGCGCGAGAACGCTCGAGCCGAGGGGGGTAGGGGGAGTAGAGGCCAGTAGCGAGTAGCTTCCCTTGGTTGCCAGAAGGGGGCGTGTTGAGTCTTGGCGTGCAGCCAGTCCACCGCGACTGTCTGACCCTCGGATGTACTATTACTACTACATTGTACTACCACGTTACTACTACTACTACTACTACTACTATTAATACCAAACACCCGCTATTAACTACCAGAATCTACTCGTTCCCCAGGTTCTAAGGTGTCTGATAACGGTTTCGTCTAGACCCTTTTTCCCCCCTTTGCTTTTTATTTATGCGCGTGACTCGCGATGACATGGCGATGGATGACATGGCGATGGCCGTTGCCACGCATATAGAGTGGAGCGAAAGGGGGGATAATTTATATTCACGCGGAACGATGCCGTCTGACAGTTGGTTCCTGGCGAATGTGGATTCTCTTGACTGGTAGAATCTCGCTCCCCTATCGTCCTAACCCCCCTCTACCCTCTCCTCCAACAAGCAC
>JAUJYS010000637.1:0-21616 GCA_033995665.1 Melogona broelemanni
AAAGCCTGCGCCGGGAATCGAACCCGGGACCGTTGGCTTCGTAGCATGTCCCCATACCCACTGATCCATCGGTTCGTTATATTACCAATAAACTACTCAATACAGGAGAAAAAGTGAAATTTTGTCAAACTCGTTGTAGCCCGGTCGATATTGCAACCGGCTGAGGTGCGTCGGCCCAGGGTTCGATTCCCGGCGCGGGCTCTAATTTATTTGATCCGGGGTACAGGTAAACGTGTTCCTCACTCCTCGGTGGCCCCGCTATAGCACCACAAGAGGTACAAGGGGTATAAGGAGACACAAGAGGTTTTTGACACACCAGAGGCACAAGAGATCCAAAAGACAAAAGACAAAAGACCAGAAGTACAGAAAAGACTCACATGAGCATGGTGCGCAACTTGATGAAGTCGCAGTGCTCCGGGTTCTCCACCTCCACCACGCCCCACGGGTAGAGTCGTCCGCGCACCTTGCGACCCTTCACCTCGATCAGCTGGTTGGAACCGCACACGGCAAACGGCACGGCCTCCTTCAGCTGACGCACCTGCTCCTTATAGTCCTCGTCTTCGTCCGAGTCGCAGTCGGGAAGCGGGTAGATACGGATGCCATTGGCCTCGATCTCCTCCAAGATCTGAACAAAAAGAGAAAATATTAATATATTTCACTAACATTTCAGTAAAGTTTCAGTTGATGCTCACTGTTGCTTCACATGTTGTTATATTTAGAGATGTTGTTGTTGTGCCCCACGTGTCGTCTCCGGACCCCGACTCTCGATCCCCCGCCATCTGGTGACTTCAGGGAGCAGGAGCCCCTTGAGTTTTCTTGGCAGAATACAGAGGTGGTTTGCCATTTCCTTCCCCCGCGCAGTACCACGAGTCAACCCATCGATCGACTACACCGGGAATCGAACCCAGATCTGCTTTTCGGCGAGCGAGAACGTAAGACGAGCACATAGCACAAGCATTAAGATGAAATTAAAACTATTTACCTTCTTTTTGAGCTGGAGAACTTCCTTCTTGGTGAGCGTGTCTGCTTTGGATATGACAGGCACAATGTTGACCTTGGTGTGAAGTTGACGCATGAACTCAATGTCCAGCGGCTTCAGACTAGATTGAAAAAAATAAAATAAAATTGATTAAAAAAAATTAAGATGCTGCAAAATTAAAATTGGACAAAGCGACGTCGAATTTCTATCAAACGTTCGTGATACATCAGAATGAAAAGGTAGTAGTAAAAATGCAAGATATTCAAAAAAAAATTAAGAATAACTTGAACACATACCCATGGCCGTAGGGCGATATGAAATAGAAGCAGCAGTGCACGCGATTGTCTAGAATGTTGCGGCGGTTCAGGCCGCTCTCATCCCGTAGGAAGCGCTCGAATTGATCCTCGATGTACTGAATGATCGACTTAAAGCTGAAAAAGCAATCAAAAATTCAATTGCACCGGACGGAACAAGTACAACTCACAGCGATGCAAGAAAAACCCACTGTAACAGGCCAGCGTTGCCAACTCACCAGTCCTTGCTATCGATCCCATCCCCGAAGCCGGGCGTGTCCACCACAGTCAGCCGCAGTTTGACACCTCGCTCTTCGATCTCAACAGTGGACGCTTCCAACTGAACGGTTTGCTTTACTTTCTCTGCGGACAGACAATTTGTCGATCAGCATTTCGCAATCATCACTTGAATATTACAACCACAAAAAACTAAGCTAATCCACTCACCCAAAGCGTCGGGAACGTGTCTCTCCGGGTACAAGTCGGTGAGAAACAGACTGTTAATTAAGGTGGACTTGCCGAGGCCAGATTCACCTGAAAAAGATAAACCAAAATCGGCTTGTTTAATAGCAATCAATCCGGCCGCCAGGGGACATCTATAAAACACTAAATAACTGCTAAGCATTAGGATGTAACAATCATCTCTCACAATAAGTAGTCATGAATAAGCATATCAATACATGATTGAAATAATGTCGCGGTTGTAGTGTTTGACAAGAGGGTTTAATTAATATGTCCCACCCACACTTAAAAGTACATAAAACTGTGGGAAAACATAATTCATATGATCGGTGACTAGTGGGGTCTGAATTTCGTCTTGGATAACACAACGCAAAATAGGAACGCATGAATCAACTTACCGACCACCATCAGGGTGAACTCGAAGCCCTTCTTGACGGACTTGCGATGCACCTGATTGGGCAGATTGGCGAATCCAACGTAGCCCGGCATCTCCGGATTGGTAAACTGTGGATCGAAAAATGGGAGAAGTGAGCAAATGGAACCGGAAATTAAGAGTGGAGGCAAGAATGGAGAATGGGTTTAGTACATATGTGCAACGGAAACAGGTCCGAAAAGTGTTGTCGTCCCCTTCCTTGAAACTGTCAAGAATGCACATGCATTGCTACTGACTGGCGACGCATAACCAAAGCCGGCAATAATTTAATTTCTACAGCAATCGGCCCTAACTATGACACGTCGAATGTGACAAGGTCCCCGTTCTTTGGAATCGTTAGCGATTTTGTGAGGGATCTAGTACAACTGAGTCACAAATTCCATGAACCCTACCCTGACAGGGGGCCCAAGCTAAGGGGCGTTCTCATTTCCGCTAGCCATTTCTCCAAAAAAATTTGAAAAGCAGGACATTTGATGGGTTGGTTTCGAATTATACTTTAGTTTGGAGCAACGGTAAAGTAAAATCAATCGATTCAGATGATGTTTTATTTTCTTTCGCAAGAGATGTCGGCTCCATTCCGACCTCAAACGGACCCCACCCTCTAAAAATATTCAACATAAACAATGACAAAAACAAAAGCCCATAAATATTTGGGGGCCGAGCAAAAAAAAAAAATATTTTTCTAACCACGCAACCAGCGGAACTTCTACGAAACATTACTGATCATTTAAAAAACTTGGCGAAAGAACTTCGCTCCCGCTAGGTGCGCTACAGTGCAAATTTGTGGCGGATCTAAGAACTGAACCCAAGTAAACCGATGTCAAAATAGTCCTACCTGACGTGCTTCGGTTGACATTGTTGTTCCGTTTTAATAAGATATGTGGATTCGTCAGGATGTTGGTTGATCGATAAACCAACGCACTTACTTCTTCTTACTTGAAAAATAAATATTTACATTACTTTCTACAAATACACACGATAAAAGTTGCAAACTCTTGGCGACTTTCTTGCAGTTTCTCAGTTCTCGCAAATTCAACCGGCGGAACCGGAAGTTGTAACACATGAAATCAAATTCTATTTCGTTCACACACTACAACCCAATCGAAAATCACGTCGCCCGCGTTTCTTTAGATCAGATGTATCCGTTAGATCTTCGTAAGAAATCGGAAAGAGAAGCAAAAAATGATAAACGCACCCCATATATACTGTTTATTACTCGAAATAAATCCTACTGTTTCTGAACTCTGAACGGCAAAATATGCAACTCGTGACAAGTGCTGCCATCTGGTGGACAAAAAGCAGACCTTTTTAGCATTTTGTTATTCTCTAGCTGCCCCTGAATTTGGCAAATGGGAACGACTCCGTTGCTCGTATGGATTGCCAAGAAATGTCTTATCAGGGGTAGTATTGACTACTGCGAGCAATGCGTGTCGAGTTTTCGAATTTTCGAGCAGCATTAAAATTGCCTTAACACAATGAAACTGAAAAATCAATTTTTGAACAGTCCGACATTTAAATTAATTGTTTTTATTACTTTTCCACGCAGTACTTTGCTTCGTTTCGCAAAGGACACGCTAAATCAGCTTATGAAAAAGCAGGCAGTTCCACCTATCGATCGGGAACAGAACGATGGAGATGGGGGTCAATCGCCTGCACGCGCTTATGCACGCGTTCGTGCAGAGAGCGCTCCCATTGAGCGCTCGGTAGCGCCGCATTTCCCCATGTCCCCTCAGACAGACGCAGAGAGCTCACCGCAGTGGGAGAAACATAACAACAAAGCCTTTTGTGAGGGGAGGGAGAGAGAGACAGCTAATGTACACGCCGCGCGTTGGACGCTAAAACCTTGTAGTGCCGCCTACGGACGTCGCGCCCGAGATCGAAACCAGATCAACCTCGGAAAAACACGGCTGGAATAATTAATTTGCACGACGCCAATCGCTGATTAGAATCAAAGGATAGTGCTTGTGGGAAAAATACAGTTAGCAGAACATCGAGAGAACGCCGGCTATTCATCGCGGAATTTATATTTCGATCATCCATCAATTCGTTCCATTTCCGCGCTGACGCGGTGTATCTGAGACTACAAACGCTAGTCCAGTTCTTTCTCCAGTGTCGCCACAGTGATTGTGTAACCCAATTTGTAATTACGTGACAATTGTCAAAATTTCCGAACAGAAATCAAGATGCTTTACGGAAAAGAGACGGGTCAGTATGCAGTGCATGTTGTTTGTATTAGATTAATCCGGTGGTTTTTGAACATACAAGTGCTTTTGCAGAGAAACTGCATGAATTCGCAATTATCACACTGCAATTTTAAAGAACTGTTCTACGCATTCTTCTTTGCAATTTTCTTGTGGAAATTATCCAAATGAACATATATTTGATTTGAAAAATTAAAATTAATATGTTTTTTGTCAATAAATAACAAATAACAAAATTTTCGAATTGTTATATTGTTTCATCAATTAATTAATTGAAATTGTTGCGAACATAATCAGTTTATTTGAAATCCAATTTATTCTCTATACGTACGTCAACATTATTGTGACATATGCATGAATGCCAAGCTTATTAATGTACAGACTGTATTTTGTCTCTATCAATCGATAAAACTCTACACACTGGAAAACTGGCCAACACCTTGATAAACAACTCGCACCGTATAATTGAATCAATAAACAGAGGTAAGTGTGTTACTGTGATAACTGGGAAGGGTTAATCGATAACTGATATTTGACGCAAAAAAATGTAGGTTGCACCTAGGTATGGTTGTAGTTCCCGATCAGAGAAATTGCAATGCATGATTTTGTTACTGTATACGTTTAAAAAAAAAATATATATATATAGTAGAAATTACCAAAGAATATAACTTAATACAATATATGTCAAAATACAATACATTGTACCAGTGATGATTTCAATTTGCCACCAAACTAACGCACAAGGATGGAAACTTTTCGGTGGCAACACTGAACATTCGTTTTAATTTTGGGAAGTTCACGGTATCTCTTTCTGCAGTATTATATTTAAAATGTGCGCACAACAATTTGCCAACCACTGATCTACTGATGGCGTTTAAAAAGGTTTAACGTACCGTGACATCACACAGCTCTGGCAAATTTCTGACCGCACAAATTGTCGGAAACAATTTTGCAACTTTCTTCCTTAACACACGAGAAAAAAAAACATATTCAATGTGGTTGCAATTGCATCCATGCGTGTATCGATTCCAACACAATGTCAGACTATTTTCCTTTGAACCTTCTTCCGACTGCATCATACCAGTACGTACCGATGGCTCAGTGGGTATGGCAACATCCTACTAAGCCGACGGTCCCGGGTTCGATTCCCGGCGCAGGCTTTCGTTTACTCGTTAGCCTGGGCCCCTGGGGTACTGGCGTCACCCTTGAGCTTCCATTAGGGAGTCCAGAGCTTAGGGGTGGATCCGGCAGTCTGGCTATTCCAGCTACCATTATGTCTATGTATTTATTTCTAAATATTAAAAAAGATTCAATTAGTGAACGGTTAAAGTTGCTAGACAATGCAAATTCCAAATAGACAGAATCAAATATTCTTCCCAATAAGTATACCGGTAATCGATGCACGTCAAAATTAATTTGGCAGATGCCATATAGTTATTCGATTATACCCGCGTACCCCCAAAACAAAAGAAACCTAAACTTCGATTATCTTTCACCTCGCTACTTTCGCATTCATGACAAGATTCGTACAAACAACTTTTCAATCCACCCCCACCCCCACCCCCACCACCAAGTGTCTAAAGCCTCCATCGTAAATTAGCATTGTCGATCAAAAAACGCTCCTTCGCAGCGGGGGGCAGGCACCAGCAAAACGCTCGTCGGCCTTTTCTCGATTCTTTACCGTAAAAGTGGGACGAGAATTTAGCGAAAGAGATTTTCGGGGATTGCGGAAGCAAAAATTCGAAACACAAGACACGTGCAAAACAACGGCGAAACGCGCCGAATTGCAAACTCATCGGTAAAGTGCGCGCGGTATATACTTTTGCCTGGGTAATGTGTATGGACTTACAACCGCGTCATTGACAGTGGCGACATCCAGCGGGTGAGAAAGACATTTTAAAGGAACGTAATCGACAAAACCTCATTCATTTACCCAGCATAAGGGGAATAAACGAACGTACCTATCAATACACATTGGATCAAATCCGTAACGTTACAAGTCAAGAATTTTGATTCGAAATGGAAAAGCCGAGCGCAAATTCAAATTCAAATATTTATGAAAAATTAGTTCACGTAAAAAAGTTCAGTAAAATTGTACTAAATTTCTCAATTTAAAACTGACTTTTTCATATTTCGATAATTTACATAAGTTTTTTATCCCCCGCACTTTTGACTCAAAATAGTTGAGCCCCCAAATAGCAACCTAAAAACAATCCTTACAAATACATCCTAAACCAAATAGGCTAAAAAAAAACATTAATCATTTAAGTTAGTCCTAACGCCAAAAAAAAATAAAAATAAAAATACCAGGCACTAGAAACTTGTAAGGCCCAGATGCAGTCAGAAAATAAGTCCAAATTCCCAAGACTGAAAAAAAACGCCCACCAGCGATAAACTCCTCGCCAATACCGCGCGACCCCCGTACATTACTCGTTTTCGCCAGCCCGCTCAGCCCTTACACACATACTGTACATGGAAAGCGCGCTACGAAACAAAACAAAAAGAATAAAATAAAGAAAGAAAAAGAAAAAAAAAAGAGTAAAATAGACGGCAATCAGCGCCCGAAGTAGCCCTATATATTTTAACAATGCGCTCGGCGGTGAATAGACGCGAAAAAGCATTCGTTTTTGTTTAAAATAAGCACGACCATCCTCGCGCCTACAACAGAGCCCGGCCCCGATTAAACCAGAAAGCCGATCTCGTACTAGTCGAGACTCGAGAGATGCCTTAAAGACCAACCGCATCCATACGAAAGAGGAGAGAAAGCCAAACGCAATTAGGATTCGCCAAAAAAGAGCAGCAGACGATGATTAATCCAATTTCGCATAAAGACGTTTCTGCAGCGGTGGGGGAGAAGCAAGAGAGAGAGCGATCGACAGAAAGAAATCCGCGCACATTAAGTTAATAGGGACCTCGTATCGTGATTCGTGAGCACGAATCCATCCTCAAGGGACCCTCAGTCCTCCTCCCTCGATCCTATATCCAATCAAAAGACCGACAATCGGAAAAAAATCTGGAAATTCGCGGTGGAGTCGCGGGAAAATGGAGAAACTACGGGGGTGGACCAATTTGGGGTTTATCGGTGCGTCTCCTAGATGTCGTCACCTGGGGATGTCGGTGGCGCGTTCCAGAAGGACTTCAACAAAATACAACAGAGTCATCTAAATCCGCCAATTTTGTTTTTATTTTGTAATTATTTACAATAATGAACACAAAATGTTTGATGTGAGTACTTTTCAAAAGCTTCAGTACAATTTAAAGGCTTGAAAGGAATGAAAAAAATATATTTGCCGTTATGTTGAGTAGAGAAAAAGCCTTCATTTCATATTTCTTTGGATTGACGCGACCTACCGGCAAAGCAACGAAACAAATCCAGCCGTAAACTGCACTGCACGTTCCCATATAGGCGAAATGTTACAAACGCGAAATGTCACAAATTTTAAGTACAATTCAAGAACAAATGCGGGACCGCGGGTGGCAGGAGGAGATAAAAATATACAAAACACAACCCTACTCCGTAATGTAGGTCTCTATGCCCGTTATATACAGTAAGAAACGGCGAACTCGGGAAATCCGAGCCGATTGATTCGGCACAAAATTCGCTCAATAAAATCTAGATTATCGTTTTTTTTTCTCTCTCTCTCTCTCTCTCTCGTCCGTGTTTAGCCTTTGCAACTCTCCCTTTATAACTTCCCATTTAGATCGACCCGGCAAACGAAAATCAAATTTAGGCCAACTTCGTAAAAAGTTTTAAAAAACCAGAAGAAAGAAAACGAACCCAGGTCCCAGCCCCTATCAAAGGGCAAAGATTGTTAAGAAGGCTTAACAACGTATTCATCTTGTAATTTAGAATTCATCCAAGTCTAGGCGCTTACCTAGGTATGAATCTTTAAGATTTTATGATAACGTGCAAGCACGGGTGTCACGGCTCAAACTTTCATTCCAAAGGAAACCACGACATTTTTTCACGCCAAAAAAAAATCCGCAAATCTCGGTCGAGAATCGAACCCGCGATTACGGGGATAAAAGCCGAGAACGCTTTCCGTTATGCAACCGATTCGACTCGAATGCTTCGCCAAAAACGCAAAACTTTACCAACCATTTGATTTCCCCCATCAGCCCCTAGTATGCACCACCATCAACATCGAAGAAAGAAAATGCAACAGGAATTAAAATTAAATTTAAGAAAAAATGGTATAAAAATAACAACCAAAAAGTGGTGTTAGGAATTTACTAACAACTACACGTTCCGTTCGACGAGGACGCGACCAAAATCATTCGCCTCTCTTACAAATAAAAATGCTAGATTTACGAACAGACATACGGTAAAATAAAAAATAAAAATAAAAAAGAGAAAAAGCCTCTTCTCTGCAATTAGACATCATTATTCCGTGATACATAACTTAAGCGCATGGCTGAAACGTACAACATCCCGACATAACGTTACATCCGAAAAAAATAATTATTCCTGGAAGAACCGTACGAACAACTCAATTAGTGCCGGTATATGAAATAGTTGGAACGGAAAAGTATAGTTTAACGTTTTTCTTTTTTTGACTGGACGCTTGTAACTCCTCGATCGTGAACAAACGATTTTTATTTCGCTCGGCGAAACCGTGCGGCACCCACAGTTCCAACCGAGAAATACCAACCGGAGAAATAAACAATACTCAAAAAGGAAAACCACCATCCATTACATCTAATGGCTGCATTTCTCTGTGTGTTCGTGGTGGTGTATTTGTTGCTGTCGTAGACCGGCTTTGGCGCGATACAATCGCCGAACAAACCTAACCGTGAGCCGGCATGTCAGACTCGGGGGCTGTAACTTACTCTTGAGTGTATCATTAGGGGGCATGAGCCAAGGAGATGAACGGTTCGAGCTCCAGAATAGAGTAAATGTTTATTTTTTGTTTTTATTATCATTGTAATGAATAGTACTACATGATACTATGCACCCCTCAAAACGCTTCTGCATTTATGGAGGGACAGATTTTCCCGGTAATACGGGATTGAGTAAACAGGAGCCTGAGCCGGGAATCGAACTCGGGATTTTGACGACCGCACATTCTAACCACCAATTGTTTGATTTACCAAAAAAAAACACTGGTCAATTGCTGGCTAAAATACTAGTCATTACTGGTCCCATTTAAAACAATCTATGTAGGAAATTGTCAAAATGAAAAAGTTTAAAACAATCCATTTTGAAAATATAATTTCAAAAAGCAAACAAATATTCAAACCTAGAAAGTCAAAAAACAATGCGAACCGCCCATACGCGAATCATCCATACCGCGATTCAAACCACACTCGAGCTTTAGCCGACCAGACATAAATAAAAACATAAAAAATAAAGAAAGAATTCGAGAGAGCGACCGACAATATGCATAGACGCATCGAGACTGACCTGACGAAACCTATGTTTTTAAAAACTGCCCGGACAGGTAAAATAAAGTAGTGGTACAGCAGATCCCCACAACTCTCGAGTTACGACTGTGTCTGTAAATCGTACGGCGCAGGTACGGCAACAAAATAACAACCAAAAAAAAAAAAAAAATAGGTCTGACCACCCAGCGGTGTGCAACACGAGTTTTCTGGGGGGGGAGGGGCAGGCAGTAGAACCTCGAAGGGCGGGCGAGATCGGGTCCAATATTTCGAGCGGGGAGGGGAAAGGTGAGCAAGAATCCGCGGAAACGGTCCACGAACTGAAAATACCTAGAACGGTTAGTCGCGGGAAAGACTCTCGTGCCAAATATGGCGGATTGGCGCCGCTAATGGCAATGTCATATCCTGAGGCGCTTATCGAAAACATGGCTGGCTAGTTCCGGTGCCACGATCGCAGCGCCTCCAGTGAGAAACCAATGAAATAACAAACCGCCAATTTTGTACTCTAGACTTTGAAGTCATATAACCTCGCTGCATGAATGTTATTAACCGAAGATGCATATTTTTGCTTTCAAAACCAAACTGTAGTGAAAACTTAATACAATGTGTACCCATAATTTAGATAGGGATCTTAACCGTGTACCTGACAAAGTACGGGCAACTACTACCACTACGCCACCGGCACCTCTAGTATACGATTAGGCCGGTGGTCTCAAGAGGATACGGACAAAAGGAAAGTATTTATGCTAATCCCGGGCCCTACTTTTTAAGTGGGCGAACAGAAAAGACGAAGCGGAACAAAAAAACCATTACGAGGTCGAAGTTCGTGAGGTCTTCACAAGCATGCCGAATCTATATGATTTTATTTTTCTCCCCCTCTCCCCCCCCCCCGCAACGCACATGAGGTTAGCTATGCAACTATAGCATAGCTGAAACGTCATTTTAGGAACACAGGTATGCGAATATTCCAAAATCTCCCCCAGCTCGCATTGCATAATATATAGTATTTTTCGACGTCTGCGGGCGCATAATGCATCAGCATTTTAAGACTTTGTAGCCAGCCCTATTAGTGATACTATGTGTATTTGTAAAAACCTCACAATACCACGGTACATTCGTCTGGCCGAGAGGTGAGCGTGCTCGCTCGCCGACCAGCGGATCTGGGTTCGATTCCCGGCATAGCCGATCGTTGGATTGGCTCTTTGTACTGCGTGGGGGAAGGCAATGACAAACCACTCCTGTATTCGGCGGTCGACCAAGAAAACTCAGGGGGCTTCGGCACCCTGAAGTCACCAGGTGTCGGAGGATCGAGGGTCGGGATCCGGAGACGACACGAAGGACTAAACAACAACAACCACTGGCATCATACGAGTCCATATTCTTAATTAGGAGTTCCGAAGACAAGAAAGCTTTCGATTAACTCTTACCCATTTCAGCCACTCTGCACCTTCTTCCGAGAATTAAAAACATTCTCGCTAAAATAAAAAAAATAAATAATAATCTGAAAATAATCCGTGCACGCATGAGCAAGTTCTACTCTTTATCGACTTAAAACCAGAAGAAATGCCGTAATAAGGAAGAAGATTAAGAAAATAAAAATTGAACCAGAACCAAAAACCTTCTAGAAACAAGAAAAAAAAACTATATTGCCGGGGAATGTATGATCTTCGCACTTTCGCACTTAAAAATCTTAATTCCTGGTAATTAGAAAATGTAGTAAACTCACTCGAACGTAACGAGAGTTTCAACGCCCGCAGAAAATGTCTTAAAATAAAAAAAGAAGCATATATCCCATTTGAAACGTCCAAGTTAGACAGGTAGGAATCAATTATTCCTATTCTTCCTTGTTTATAATTTTCTAAAAAAAAAAAAAAAAAGATAATTCCATTAAAAAAAATATAAAAATCTTCCATTACAAACGCCCAAGTCAGGCAAGCAGGAATCAAATACACATTTGATTTCCCACGCTCTTTATGTTCAGAATTCACCGCAGCATCTCGAAGATACTGATTCATCAAGAGATAAAAGCCCGCAAATCGGATTGCCCGCACATGCCGGCTGAACAGCGACCACAGTCCGCATTTTATTTACATCACATGACAAGTTGGATAGCGAAACTAGGGCTGGTTATTTCTCAACAGATTCACACGGGGAACTCACTCTTATCATACCACCGTGGAAACACTGAGGTCTCAGGCAGGTGAAAAACTAGTCGCTGAAATGGGATGCCTCCTCGAAACTGCTGTTGCCTTGCAAAAAGACTGGCAGTTCGATTTCGTGTCAACAACCCCTCGCCGTGGTGAGTTAGCTACAGGCTTTAGGTGAGCCGAAGGTGAGGCCGGAATGGATACAGCGTGTCTCTCTGGTGCACGCAAACGAGCAATGAGGGGAGAGGAGAGAAGAAACTGAATGTCATGGGGAAATATTTATAAATACTCCTGAGACCACAAAAGTCAATGAAACAGACCAGGATGAATAAATTTGAACAAAATGTTTGTTGTGGAGGCTTACCGCCCGCCCGCCTGAAATTATGCGCTTTGATAAAATCTTGACCTAAACGAAAGGCATAAAAAAATCGACTCGGTATCGATCAAAATCGAAATCAAGATCTAAAATCGAGATCAAAATAGAAATCTGCCTGGAATCCCAACAAACCCAACAAACAATTCGACCCGGAATATAGGCCCCCTCCGAGGCTGCTTGCGGATACACATTTTAATTGTATAACCTACATTCAGTATAGGGTCAGAGGATGATGAACCCCGAGTCGCACAAGTAGCGAAGGATAAAAAAAAAACTAGCTCGTTACTGCCGGATGACCAAATTTGTAAAGCGCGCCTCTAAAAATGATACAAATTTCCTTGGCAACATTGAATATAAATATATTTGAAAGAAAACTTGTGTAGATGGGGGGGATAGAGAACCATGGAGGGACTATAGAGAGAGAGACCTGAAGCGAAGTGTCTAAACAGAGTGTGCATCCATCCGGGAAAAAATGCAAATATTTCCCACCACTCCGCCTCCCCCCAAACTCCCACTTCAACGTATACACACATAGGCCGAGCCTGCCGGCGTACAGGGAAGCCATGGACAAGTCTATTAATAATTGCGAGTTCATGCTCGGTCTGGTCGCACTGTGCTGATGTACGCATGCGCGCCTATCTCACATAGTTTATTCAGATTTTTTTTTTTCGTGCCGGAATAATTACGTCAGCTGCGATTTTCAAATTTTCTTTTTTTTTCCAGAGCGACTGTGGCGGTGGGAAAACTATTCACCGAGGGGAAATTTTCGAAACCTGCTATACTGTAATGAACCTCCAAGAACACCTATAATATCCAGAAAAAAAATACTAAAATAATTTTTCAAATTATTTTTTTTTTCCTTTTTTCAAAAAACAAAAAACAAAACGGGACAAGTAATCTTAAGAATTAAGTATTTTTTTACAACCCTTTTTATATTTTACTCATTCAAGGGGGAAAAAAATGTCAACCAGCACAGAGAAAAAAAATCAACAATTTCAAAACGAAATGAACATTTTCGGAAACGCGGGGAACTAAATTGCTTCAACGTAATTTAAAGTTTGTGGTTAATATTTTGCTGCTAATGTCGATTGTTAATTTTTAATCGTTGTTGATTGTTGCTAATATTTAAATCTTATCCATGGCGTAAAGTACCAATGCAGAAAAAAAAATTCTAAGGGCCAAACACTTTACCCAAAAACTAAAAATTCAAACACAACCTACAATTTTAACCACACGTACTCTCATTGACATTGCACACGCATTGTGCGTGAAGTCTCCCATACGGCAATAACCAACTTCCACTTCCCCCCTCTGGCTTACACGCATATTCGCGCACGTGTACCTCAGATACGCCCGTTACATCATCGCTTTTATCAACACACAACATCCAAACTACACATCACGGAGAACGGTCGTGAGACTAAAAGGCAAAACGACTGTGCAAACACAAACAAAAGAGACATAAAATTGTCATATTTTTCTATGTACTCGTTCGTGCATCTCCTCGCATCTCTTAGCAGTCTCCATGCGCGCATGCGCATCACCAAAAGTGAATGCGTTCTCAATGGCCGACAATATCTTCCCGTCGAGAACCATTTCCCCGGTAACGTACGGCATCAGGATCGCATAATCGAGCCCCGGGGGAGACACTGGGATCACGAACCTGAAGGGGAGAGATGGTGGAAAAAGGGAGGGATAAACAACGGTAGGTTGAACAGTGAGAGTTCTTCGCCATTTGCGTTTGGCTGGATTTTGTAGCGAGGCCTAAAGTTGGAAAGCACACAAAAGCCGACGTGCACGCTCACCAGAGGGCGCCATCTTAAATTGCAAACATATCACCGTAAAGAATTGAAGAAGAAAAAAAATCAGGTCGTAAAAATAAAATTAGAATTTTTTTTTATCCGAAACAAATGATTTGAGCAATTGAGGAGAGCACATTTTGACCAGCACCTCGGCATCGAATAACGAAAGCCCGAGCCCTGGAATCGAACCCGGAATCGCCGTACACACGACGGATGCTCTATCACTGAGCTGCGGCGAACCTACTTATTTTGCCTTACAAAAATGCTTAAAAAAAGCGGCATCTCGATTTCAAACACTCTCAAAAAGACAAGAAAACGTTTTGAACTCATCGCCAACGCTGGCTCAAGGCTGATTATGAGACCAGAACTGCAAAATAATGCTATGTAATGCAGATAATGAATGTCACGCGCTTAAACCGCCGCGATTCCATCAAAAAAGTAAGTACAACCAAATCCTGACACCGCCAATCAAAATGGCCAAAAAACGCGCGTGGCGTTTCGTCCGCGACAGCAAACACGCCAACACACAGACTCACCTATGCAGGTCGTCCGTGTCTCACGGGCGCAACTGTTTGATTTATGAGTTTCGGCGGACAGGTGTCGTTGTCATCGCGGCGTCGGCGTGGCACTCGCTTGCCGTACTCCCCCCGCTCCCCCTCCCCTTAATGGAAAACGGCCATTAGAGACGACGAAAGAGAGGGAGGTAGTCACCATCACCTTATACGAGGTGGGGGAGTGGATGCATCCTAAACGTAAGCTTTCTCTACAATGCGCGAAAGAGCATTGGAGTTGGAGGAACGCCCAACAATATCCCGGGGCGACACACACATAGAAAGGTAGGCGAGAACCGGAGAAGGGGAAATATATATTCCGTTTGGTTGGGCTCACGGGAGACGCGAGCACAAACACGTTTTGCCTCCTGAGCCTTGGTCTCCGTAGGGTTCATCCTGGAATTCATCCTGGAAGTGAAAATTTTCGCAGGGTTTCTCTGGCCAAAATCAGCACTTTTTCTGACTTTCTCTGGTCAAAATCATAAATTTAAATTTCCCCTACTTTTCCCCGACCATAAAAAAAATTCTCTTGACTTTCACTACTAAAATAAAAAATTTCCCCGGCTTTTCCTGACCAAAAATCAAAAGGTTTAGACCTTCCCAGACCAAAATCAAAATTTTTCTTGACTTTATTAAGAACAAAGTCGAACAGCAGGACACTTTACTGAGCCTTAAAGTGGGGGATTTTAATTATTTAATGTTTTCCTTATTTTTTTAATACTATAAATTAGACAGTGTATATGCACATAAGCGAACACATTTAGTTTGTCACTGTTAATAAATTGGTCTCAGGAGGTATTCTGCAAGCTGTAACTCGTCACACCCCCATCCCCTACTATTTACCAACTACCCACTTTTTATCCCAACCCCACCCTCACAAGTCTACCTCTCCTCACCCATCACCGGCATTTTTCGCCGGGATTTTGACGATGACGCGTTACAAGAAATTGCCATTTACACTTCGAAATTCGAACGCGAAAATGGCGGCGCATTTCTGACATACTTCATTTTTCTTTTTTCCTATTTTTCCCTCTCTCATTCCCTTCCACCCCCCCCCCACCCCCCATTTATTTGACTTTCAAAATTGAAAAAAAAAAACTTATCTCCGGGACATGTCGGCGCGCAGACCTCGACCTACGACAGGTCAAACGTAAACATTACGCCCACAAGATAAAAATGGCGTGTATACATTTTTTTACGCTTTCGTGCACGATATTGGCTTTAAAAAAATATCACGGCAAAACTAAGCTAATCTTTTTGGCGAAAATGCATGTCCCGGTGATGTCACAGTGAGCGATAAACGATCGCTCATCAACAAATTTTCACTTTCCTTACACGTTTTACGCGAAGCAGCACGAAGCGTTGTCAAAGACCCGCGACCATATTTTCCCCAAAATTCCAGAGAATTGCAGTCACGAACTCTTTCTCAAGTTGACACGGCTTTATACTCAACGAAATTTTGTTGTTGTTGTTGTTGGGTTAGACCCGTCGTTACTCGTTGCGCAACTGGGTCGCTCGTGCGATGATCGTCATGCCAAAAGCGCGTGCAACCCCGCGCCAAACGCGTACATCCGCGTGCGAATTGCACGACGCGACCCCTTTTCTCCCCCAGACCACAATGCAGTTGATAAATGACACGGTTCACAACGGCAGCATACATTTGGTATGGAACGAATTATTGATTCAGCTTAGAATCACAGTTGGCGGTGAATTTAAAAAAATAAAAAAAGTTAATAAAAAAAATTAATTAAATATGAACTATTTCATTTCTTTGGTAATTTAATTAAATAAAGCAAATAACAAATTATTGGCATACGAAATTTTAAACAATTAATTTGCATACGAAATTAAAAAACAAATCATTAAGAAATCGTAAGAAATTTAAGAAATTTAAGAAATTTTATTTTAAGAAAAAACAATTGTATAGGTAATTTCGAACGAATCTAAAAATAAATGGTTATGGCATACCCAACAATAAATTACTTGCCTAATTATGTGCGATTTCTCTGCGTCGACAAGATATAACGGAGGGGCACACGCCAGAAAAAGAATAGGCACTTACCTAAAAAGAGAAAAGATAAAATAAATACCATTAGAACACGTACACATAAAAATAAATAATAAATACTAACCAAATTTTGCCACCTTTTTTTTTTGACGAACATTGTTTTTTTTTTTACAAATCCCCAGATATACACTATGTTTGAGCCAAAGTAGATCACGAAATTTATTATATAAAAAATCAATAATATCCAGGGTGAACTTGAATAAAAAAAATAAATCTCAAGTGACAGTTCCCCTTTCACCTTCAGGTACAACGCCACCAAAAAACACGGTCGTCCATCCTTATCGGCAATTTCGATTTTAGATCGTATGTCAACAAGTTCACCGAAAAACAAGAGAACGCAACGCACCATACCAACAAACCCATCTTCCCCAACAATCCCCGCCGGCTACGTGCAGCAAAACATCGACTAAAAAATCACGTCCAACGAATCGCATACAACACACACAACCGACTATATTCGAGGTGGAATAAATACATCACGTCGCCCGGCTATGGCGTGTTTTGGCGGCATTTCCATTTTTTGATTGCTTTAACCTACTTCCGGACTCCTAATTTTTTCGCCATCAACCCACGCCTTGCATAATGCGTGTAACAACTCAATTTTCGGGGCAGAAATGTTATGTTGTTGCTGCCCGAGCCCCGGACGCATAATAATAAACCCGCCCCCCACCAAACCACCAAGCTACATATTAATTTCACACTAACGTTCTGACAAACCGCATAAATTAAACGTCCCGGTGCCGCGTGGCGGCTGGGCCTATCCCTAAAACTATGTTCGCCGAGAGTCGATGTAGGACAATACCGAAAACATGACTTTAGTAAGAACTGGTCTCGAGGAATTTTCTCAACCCGTTGGCCTCTATATCGTGTGCTGCACCGTAAAATCAGGGCGTCTAATTTTTTTAATTCGACTTCGAGAAGTTGTTGTCGGCCAGACTGCGGTTTTCTCTGGCGTGTTCGTTTAATTTTTGATTTCTGTCTAGGGTGTCGTCCTTTTAAGACGGCTGCCGCGACAGAAGGAATGTTAAGGGGATACTCCTTCAACGGAAGGTCGATAAACAATTCAGTGCAATCGTCTTAAATTTTAAAATTATACGAAATATTTACTAAATAGTTACTAAATATATTTAAAAGTAATTGATTATTTTAGTCAAGAATATTTTTATTAGTGAATCTAACATCTGTCCTCGCGTGTACCACACACCTAAATCGTATCTTAAAAAAATTTCTCGATTAGGCAAAGTAGATCGATGATTGAAGAACTGTCGATGGTTATCGATATTATTTTTTTATACATCGAATGTTTTTCCAGCGCTCCTAGCGGTGAATTAGGATGTGGCTGACCAGACGTCACAAGCGGTTACATGCATTATACAACATTGCCTAGCAGCACAAATCAAAGATGACACGTCTGACAGACAGCCTCGAAAGATAATATCACATTGCACTGTCTCTTTGTTCACCGAATCAATTTGTACCAAGCACAGAGGTCTGCAAATAAAACTTTAAAAAAGTCACTTAAAAAAAATACAATCTTCGCTATAAATCTATTCGAAGATTTGGAGGCCGGTGAACAAAACGAATTTGTAATTCAGGCTTGCCGCTTCATGCAGGCGCGGGGTCGTAAAATAAATAATCGCCACTCAAAAAAACCTCGTTTTAGCCACACTGATCTTCCCTCCTTCCTATCCCCATCCAAAATCACTATTTTCACTTATTAAACCGGAACACGTTTCGCAAATACTTCCTCGCCTGCGAACTCTTTACAAACTGCGGACCAAACACGAATATTGAATGCTCGCGAAAATATTTACAAAAATGCTTGCATCTAGTTGAATCAACGTGCGCATTTCGACGCCCACCTCTGCTATTAAACACCACTCTCAAGCATCCTGGATCGACCCTGAAAAATAATGACGTTCTTCGGCGAGGAATAAAGAAGATTTTGATAAATAAGCTTTGTTAGAATTATACTCTCACAGATTCTCTCGCCCGAAAAAAATTATGGAGGCCCAGTCCCGAAATCGAACCCACGATCACGGAAGTTGCAGCTCGACCCGCTAACCACTACACCATTTGAAAGGCAGGTGCTGCCCCGCTCAAACAATATAGCAGATAAGTCCAGCTAGTAGTCTAGTACGGCTGCGTTTACATTTTAATTTCGTTATACCGCCCGATCTGCATTTGAAGAAAGCAAATTCGATCTCAAAGGCAGGAATGTCAAACGAAGCAAAGCTCGCCCCGTCAATTGTCGAGGTTGACCGATTTTTTTTTTTTAAACTCCACCAGGATCGCTGCGATTTCTCTAGCGCCCCTCTGTCCGCCAACAGAACTCTGTCCACGGGAAATCAAATTGAGTTACTGGCCCAATCGCTTCATCGAACCCGAAATTAATCTCCCGAAAAATTCGAAACGTTTTATAAACATCCGACCGACTTAACCCCCTGCCGCCTCTCTCCACCCAGTATCAACCACTTGGGGGAATATGAGAATGACGTAAAAGTCCATTCAACAACGTTTCCACATCCTCAACATAAAAACCGCTTTCCAATCTCAATACTCTGAACAGCACATTGGCCTTATTCATTCACCCTGTACCACACGACACATCCGAACGGTTTCAAAAACCAAAGGGGAGAGTTGAACAATATCCTCCCTTACGCGCGCTGCATTTACGATTCAATTCATTAGTACACCCCTCCCCCCCCCGCCTCATTTAAAAGGTCCTCCAAAGCAAAGAGCGATGGCAGAAGGGTAGTGGGTGGCAGTGGAATCAACAGAAGGGTGGGAGTAAATAGGGGTACGACAAGACCCCTAGAAAAATGAAAGCGACAACCCATCGGAATAGTCGCTGGCACGAGCCCCCCGAAAAATCCCACGCATGCAAGCAAGCGAGAGGTGATAATTGGGTCTTTGCGACACCCCCCTCATAATAAGGGTGGGGGGATGGGACTCACACATGTCACCCCTAAGCACCGCAGACGAAAAAAAAAGCGAAAATCACGACTCGAACCCGCGAAGCATCAGCATGATCAGCGTACACATGCGTGAACGCAAACCCCTTTGAAAAAGTAAGTTTGAAATTCGTGACTACAGGGGGGGGAGGAAGACACCAGTGTCTGCCAATACAAATCCTAAACTGTACTACAACAGCAATCTATTGAAGCTTTTTGACAACGTAAAAATGGTATTGCTGCCACGTCGAGCTTATAAAAATTTTTTTTTTTGCAATTTCAACGTGTCCTTCAATTTTTTGTTTTTTAAATATAGAATGACTACGTACAAAATAGGGGTTCCCCCAAAATTGATCCCTTAAGGGCGGCTTCCGCAGCTGCCAAATTTGAACCGGCTGTCTCGACGATCTCGCCACCCGTTTGATACACGAAACACTCAATTTCCCATATTCCATTGGGGACAAATTCATTTAAGGGCATTGTTGAACTCTCTTGGAAGAAGATAAGAGCACAAATTTTCAACGAACGAAATCGAAAATTAAACTAGAGCGCCCACTTCGAAATTAAATTAAAGCATCACGACTGTACCGTACGGCGTATAAATTGTGATTGGTACCCCTTACTTAGAGAACCCCTAGAACCCCCTTAACTCGGCACCTAGTCACAAATCCAAAGTGTACGTGCGTGACATAGATGATAGGAACTCCCACCCCATCAAACCCCTAAAAGCACGCTCGGGTTCGTCGTCTGCCGATATATTGCGAGCCCCCCCTCAACCCCCTTAAAACTATCTATCTAAAGGCGAATCCCCAATGGAGCAAGGTGTAAACCCAATCGGCTTAATGAACCCGTGAAAACTATGAGCGGGCCTGGATGGGGGCACACGACGACACGGGGGTCGATGGAATAAGGGGGACAAATAACGGGGAGGGATAAATATAAAATATAAAAAAACGACGACAGAGGGTGCTTGAAACGCCGGAAGGTGAGTGGTGGGAAATGGAAACTCCCAAATAATCATCACACTCATAAAACCATCAGGAACACCGTTTTTCGCTAGAAAAAAAAATCAGCCTTCTGGGCTGACCATTCCACAATCGTACTGAGACCCTTCCCCGACTATATCCCGAAAATCGAGGAAACGCCAAGATCTGTTGTTATTTTGCAAACTGGTATTTTGTACTTAACTGGTTATTTTGCAAACTGGTATTAAGTGAGGCTTAGTTGTCTTAATTCTAAAAAAATGAGATCTCTAACTTTTTATTTAAGATGAAACAGCAATTACAATTATGTTTTTTTCCATAAACTCGGAACACTTTGTACAACACAAAAATAAAATACGAATTTATTCGGAGGCAATTTGTATCGTTTAACAAAATGAAGACGTCGAATTCGTACGAATCCAGCAAACGAAACAAGGAACATAAAATAAAGAGTATGAAAAGTATTTGTGTGACAAAGAGTTGATTTAAATGTCGACTAACGGATAAGCTAAAAAAAATTCCTCAATCCCCTGATAATAATTATAAACATCTTCTGCAGTCATTTTCGCATTAACACACAAAAGTAATCAAAAGTATAGCCTAGTCACAAATGGATGACTGGAGCAGTCGGGCATTGATGGCAATCAATACTAACTTCTATAGGAAAAGAATAGCTCAATCCAATTGGAAGTGCGAAGCCCTGTCGCCAGAGTTCGCTCTGTTGACCGCACGGACCAGTGGTCCTACGAACGTGGCGTATGACAAAACAATATAGAATTTTATAGCCGTTATCAGTTTGCGCTTAGCTGCGGGGCTATATACGGTTTAACGCGCGAAGAGATCGGCGTGTATAGTGTGGGTTCTTCAGGGGTTGGAAAGGGATTGCTTAAGGGGGAGGGGGCTTGAGATTAAAGCTTTTATATAATTTTTTATCCCACAGACAACTCCATAGGGGTATGGGGTAGGGGGCTGGAACACGCGAGGG
>JAUJYS010000638.1:0-21605 GCA_033995665.1 Melogona broelemanni
CGTAGTGGATAAAGTATTCGGCTACTATGTCCGTGATCGCGTGTTCAATTCCCGCCCGTGAACTCTGAATTTTTTCGGGTGATTCAGAATTTTTTGAAAATTCATACACTATTGTCCTTTGGAATGAAAATAAAAGCCATTGGACCCGCGCCTGTACGTTGCCAGGCAGGCGCACGTAAAGATCAGAACGCCAAGACGCCAAGCTCAGAAGCCTAGACTGGACAAAATTACCAGCTTGTTTTTTGAGACGAATACGTTGATAGCAGAACAAAACAAAATCAAATAGAAAAATATGACGGCCAAACGACACTTGTGTTGAAGTCCAAGAACCTTTTTTTAATTTGAAGTTGTCACAGGGCAGTTAAACAGGGCAGTTGAAGTTGTCACTAGGCAAACTGATAGAAATCGGCAACACATCGCTCATGAATAAAACTCGATTCAACTAGTTTAATTAAATAACGCTATTTCAGAAGTCTGCGAATGGCCATTACGATATTTGGGCCTACACTGTGGACTTCTTAACTAAAGCAGCTTAAACCGCTAAGAATAACATACAGATGGGGGCCTTTCGGTCACGTGGTCAAAACCTTTATATGCCCGATGGCATTTTAGAGGAGTCTGCGATTAATCGAGACGGGCGGATGAACAGAAGCACAAGTAGGGCGAGGGCGTCTTGCGGTCCACCAACACATAAGATTCTCTTCAAAACGTTAATGCGTTTCTTGGCACGTTCCCTCCAAGCTGAGCCAGCAGACGAGCATTTCACCAACGAAAACTCGGGGGAAAAAAACTTTAAATCTTTTAAAAGACCCCCGAGTGCTAATAAAGCTGTCAGAAACGCATTAAAAGTATTCAGCATGGCGGCGGGTGACGCCAAGGCTGTCCAATAGCTTTCGTTGCCGTTAACGCACAACACCAATTTTTTTGGTTAGGGGATCAACTCGCATTAAACAAGTTTAAGATCAAGGAAAATTAAAAAAAAAGCTAGAGCCTGGTTATACTCGTCCATACTACTCGTACAAGCTAAAATATCAATTGTCGATATAGGTATCGGTGGGAAAAATAAACCCAAATTGTAAATTTGTTGATGCCATCGCATTTTGTTAATAAGTTTAAAATTTCAGATTGTCTGCGCTCAGAAATTTCCGACCAATTTTTTTATTTCGCACATGAACGATGATATGAGCAGGGCGACATTTGTTGTTGTAACCGCCACGCGTAATGCAAGAAAAAAATTACGTACATTACGATCCACGGAAAGCATATTTTATCCCAGCGACAGAAAATGACTAACCTCACAAAAAAATTGACATTTTAATTTAAAGCGTATGTCCTCAGCTAAATAAATCAGGAGAGCGTTATCGCCGTTTACGAAATGTCGCTTTATCCTCATGAGAACCACCCGTCAAAACCGTTGAACATTCCAGACAAATTATTTTATTAAATCTTTTCCAAAGTAATAGTCAACTTAAAGGGAAATGACAGAAACACCTACTCAATAATTAGGTTCATTTAAAACGATTTGCAAGGATAATTTCCTGCGTCTGTCTACGAGACTCATCGGATCCGCTCGCACAGCTCATTAGCAAAGTCCATTTGGCGGATACAGGGCCTTTGGAGGATATAGCGTAACCGTGCTCGTTTTGGGGCGCGATAAAACGTGACCCGATATTTCGGTATATCCGGTGCCGAAGAGATGCAGGTGGAGGGGAAAAGCATAAGTTAGTGCCGAGCATTTTTTACCCTTCTCACCATTCCGCTTTTTATAAAGACAACTTTGGCGAGTGCAACTCATAATTTTGTCACCGTATCACCTGCCCCCGGACACCCGGGCAGTGCCGCTTCTCACCACGTATCGGCTCTCCATTCAAGTTTCCCAGTGGAGGAAATTCGGATAACAGCTCTCTCAAAGGGTGGCGCGCAGGAATTGCATCGGGACATGCGTGAAATATATTCCGTCACAATATTAAAGGTAAGCGCAACAAATTAAAGGAGAACACACTGATATAAAATTTGGTTATACGATGTAAATGATAAAAATGGCTTATAAATTAAACTGAGAAATTTAGGCCCATGCTTGCAGTGAAGTTGGGAATGTAATAGGACAAATAATATATTTCCGATTGGTGAGTGACATCCCTGCAATCGTTTATGCCATTCTGTTTTATTTTTTATTTTATTAAATTTAACTAAAGTCTGTTTATGAATGATAAAACACGCAGTGGACAATTGAGGACAAAAGACAAAAAATTGAATACCGTGTAATTTTCAAAAATATTTCCTCGCCGAAAGTCTCTTAAGTGTGCATGTGGGAGGGGGTGATTTTTTCTAAATTGTCATGGAAGTAAAATCTAGATTTGCGCTTACCCTAACCAGAAAGAAACCATTTTCGCTCGCTGAAAACATATTTCACTTCTCTTTACAAACGCCGGTACCGCCACCTACATTCTCTCTTATTTACGTTTTAGGTAGGCGCTATTTTATTATTGGGTTACGTTATTTTTGGTAGGCGTTAAATTTATTTTTGCCCGGGCAAGGCGCTATTCATGTTTTGGGCTATATAACGAAAAGCTGGTTCATGAATGAATTTTCCAGGCTTAAAAGATGAAAAAAATAAAGAGAACAGAACGCCAACTGGTTTTTCGTAAACAACGTTCACTGAAATAACTGCCTGCAACAGAACGCATGCAGAAATATGCGAGTTTAGCCTTTTCATGGTCTCCATATTAAATGATGTGACATTTTCCACTACGTGGCGCAAGGCGAAGCAAAATGAACCCGCTTGCTGTCCCGTTCTTACGAAGAGCACGAAATATATTTTTTTTTGTGAAACGGCCAGGGCGGTTGTTGGTGCAGCGAATGCGTTCGCAACGATGCGAAGAAACATCTGCACAGAGAAACCCAAGCAATTTTTCGCCTAGTTATTTCTCGTTAAGAGCATACTATTGATATCGTATACTTTTGTAAAAGACGTACCGAGCCGCACAAGCACAAGCACAAAAGCTCACCCCCGTATATACCAACGCGCACAAATTGAAGTTTATTGCGTTTCGCCGGCCTTATACGAAATAGGAAACCCGTCTGGGCCACATACATCAACGTGGTCGAAATAACGAATGGACCCCGGACGGGACAGCCGTTACATTACGAACCGAGAGAGCCAAAGAAACGGCCTGGATTACGAGCCGGTCAGCCAGTATGGAGATTTACGTTCAGTTGCCATGACAACCCGCATTTCGAGGTAAACGAGGGAGGAGGGGGCGAGAGCTGTTGCTCAGAGAGCTCCTCAACTATACACGAAAATCTTTAGATCATTTAAGCTAAGATTAGCACTTCGGAAGAACTCTGGATGCAACGTACAACTCTGCAAACCACCGTATGCTACTATTCACCGTTTTTACCAACGGCTGCAAAATGAATTAAGAAACTACTACGAAATGGTCTAAATAATTCCAAAGAAATAGCAAAAGGTCGATTTAAAAATAACAAAAGTGTATCTATTGCGGCATTAGCGTAAATCCAGTATCAATAAAAGTCGGCCATTACTTCTTATATCCAGAGGAAGTCCATAAGAAGTCCATAAGACGTCCATATATATTCCATAAGAAGCCTTAATCTTCAATCCCTCGCCTCCCATCGCCCACCATAACTTTTGATTACTTCACTTTTGAAATTGAGGCGCGAGCAACATAACATGATCGGCAAATAACGCAGCATCGCCTAGAGTACAGGCCACCGACCATCGCCACCCACCTGTGACGACAACATTGTTAGTCATTTGATAACCTAACGCAATATTTAAAAAAAAATACGAGTTGCATATTGCTGATCAGAAAACACTTGACAATGTTGTTTATTTTGCCAACTGGTCAGCCCTGGTTAACCAAAGCTATACAACAAAAGCTTGGTAAAATTATCTTGATACAAATTTGCGTTAGAGCCGACTAGAAGAAGTACCATTCATGATGAGATCGTGCCTGGTTTTGCCGATTAGGGAGAATTGGTGCCATGGCCTGAATTACAGATGGCGTCGGATATCAAAACGTCTGGGAGAGACATCGAGGTATCGCCAAAGAACGATATTTTTATATTGTTTCCTGGTATTCGATCGACGGTAGACGCAGCGCGAAATTTGGAGCGAAAATAGGGCCGACTCTAGCTGAAATAGATGGAGCATAGATGTAGAAAAAAGCCCTGATGAAAAAAGGGACGCCCACGAGATACCAGCAATGCTACATTCGAACTCTATCGATTGTTCATCCGCATTTCGGCCTACGTGACTGTACCACGAAATTGCCAATGTAACTACTGCATTCAATTTTTATGTGACCATCTATGGGTGTTGCGCATTAAACCTAGGTGGCGCACATTTCGTTATTTGGCCGGTGACGGTAAATAGCAATTGTCCCCATAGGTGTCGCTTGCTCGACCCAATCAGATTGCATCGCTACGAGAGATTAATGGGCGACGGTCCAAATAAACTATAGAATGAGAATTTAATAGTTTTCCACCGAACATTGTTCCTTATACTACAGCCGCGATGAACAAACGAATGTTCTGAAACGCCACCAGAAGGAGTCAGTAAGTGGGGAGTCAGTAAGTAAGTCACAGAGTGGAATTATTTTAACAATCGACGATTTCCAATCACTGAAGTGAATATCACAACCTGAGAACCTTAACCCATCTCTAAACACTTTATCGTTTTGAAAAGACAAAACACACCTGTATCGGCCTACAATAATTTACAACCGCGTCATACAAGGCACATAAGCAGAATCGAAAGGTGGGTGGGTTGCCTAGAGTCTCCACGTCTTCCAGAGCCCTCCCTTCCCTTCCTGACGGGGATTGCGGTGCGGGCGTCGTAATGCCTGGTTACGTCAACGTGCCTTCGCCATCCCTTCACTCGTGGGATGCGTGAAGCACCGCGGGACAATACGCGCGGAAACGCCGAAAATATCAACCCAGTATTGGTGGTTGGGGGCGGCAAGATAAGGAGTTGCAAGAGCGGAGGAGGAGGAGGTGGAAAGGGGTGGGGTGGGATGAGGGAGTAGGCAGGTGTTTCCAAAAGGTTCACGAAAAGAGATTTCAGTCTACGGCGTTTCTTCGCCGTCAGTCACCGTTAGATGATGACGATGGGGCACGATTATTATGATGATGATGACGATGCAGGTGACAACAGCCACGCGGTTTCTAAACACGCGTGGTGGTTTTGACTTAAGCGCGTCTTCAAACTGTAATACAGGGGTGTCTTTCCATTCTGTGTTTGAATATTGGTTTTTGACTAATGCGACGACTAACACAGTGCAGTGTCGAAATTCAATAAAAAAGCGACAGGTTTTCTAAAGGTCTTTAATTGGGCATTGACTCGATAATTATTACGTGCGACAGTAGTCGCAGGCTGGATTTTCCGAGTGGACCACTCGCGTTTATTCAATCTTTAGGTGGCTGGTAAAAAATGACCCGCATATTACCATTGCAACACATGGGGTACCCAATCTCCTGTTATATTCATATCAGTGATTGGAGAATAAAAAATAATATTTTACGCGTAAAACCCGCAAATTTATTTGTAAACTATGCAGTGTATGTTCAAGACAATTGATTAAGGAAAACGTTAAAATTTAAAAACACATTTAAGATATGGGGGAGTTTCTGCTTATACCACTTCCTAATAGAGAATAGGTGTATAAGGAAACAGAGAGATAGGTGTGTAACCAATATTTCAACTGACTGGAATTTGCCACTGCGTCGCCTCGCCGCAGGGAAACTTCCGAAATACAAGTTCGATAGCTGCCAATGTTTGAACACCGCCGTTGCACGAGAGCAATCGATCGGAATTGATAAGCAAGAGAGCCGCTGTCGAGCCCGCCCGCGCCCGCGCCCGCAAGTGGCAGCCGACGCCTAGATTGAAATGTGACCGAACTGCAGTTGATGTGGCCTCGCGTCACATAAATACCGGTCGTTACATTTCGGGGCGAGGTTTTCGTGGGGGGAGCAGGAATGGGCACACGGCCAGCTAAAGAGTTCCACCCCCACTGAAAATATATGCATCTCCCTTCCGGGGCTTCCCCATACCACCCTGTATCCTCAAATTCAGCACTCGCTATCCAGCAGCAGGTCTCTCCCGTAAGCGCGGAACACGATACGAAAAGTCAACAATCAGCACCCGGCAAACAAAACTAGGCGCCATGCGGGAAAGCCAACATACAATCTCGGGGGGAGCTTTTGTGGCAACGTTCGCTTTGTACAGTAACATTTTATTTTTGCAGCCCTGTTTACGTTTCTACATCAACGAAAGCTCGCGTGACTAACGACGGCAAAAGATGACGTAATAACCCACTAATCAATCATCGTGGAACGCAAGGCTGCTTACTCTCTAATCTTTCACAGCTTGACATTTGCTGGCGGCTAAACTTCGCAACGCAAATCGAAGCCTAGCTGCTGAATTGCCTTCGCAAGAAAGAAGCTTAAATATACGATAACTAAATTTGGCTACGGATTTTAAAAATAACAGAATTATATTTTAGTCATGCCGCTAGTACAATAACAATCTTAACAACATCATCAATGCTACCCAATCAATATGTAATTATATTTTACATGTACGAATAACGTCAATAATCGACACAATGAATAAGACCAAAATATCGAAAACTTCAAACCTCCCACCAGCGGGAACACTGGAGATTACTGCACCACAAGCTTGTAAAAAAGGAACCTAAAGAGATAAAATCGAGGAGCAACACACATGTATGACGTAACATCGCGTCACCAATTCGCGACTTTTATCACTAGGTGGCGTGTGCATCGTTATTTGGTATGTGCCTACAAATCCCAATTCACCGTTAGGAGCGTTGGAAACGCAAACAGTTCTTAGTCAGATCGAGTATAAACGCAACGAAACAGTTTGCTAGAGGGTACAGATGACCGTCGGGCGCAGAGGCCATACAAACACGTTTAAGTTCGGAACAGTCACTAAGCCGCCATTTTTTTTCTCCTCGCTATCTTCCCGCACTTGTCCGGCAGCGTTTCGACATCACCGGTAGCATATAGGAGAGCGAGAGTGTAACCGGTGCGGAACGATTTTTTTCTCTCCCCAGTTTTGTCTGCCGCTCCTCGCAAAATCACCCGCGAGGCGAGAATAGAATAAATCAATTCGCCCTACAATAGATTTCGCGCCCGTTTAGCATACATCGAATATCGAGCCGTGGCCCGCCTTATACACCAACAAGCACAAGCACACACACCCACACCCGCTACTTTCACGCGTTTTACCGGTCCCCCCCATAACCCATTTTCGATCCATTTTCGAACCATCTCGGCACCTCCTCATACATCCAGCGCCACCATAAACGAAAAACTATCGACATCTTCTCGAGACCCTGCTTCTCCCTCACACACCCTAACTTTTACCGAACTGAACACAGCGCGGTCTTCGTGGTTCAGACGGTAAAGCAGACGCCTGTGGTTCGGACGATCCAGGGTTCAATTCCCAGCTAGGTCTCTCGTTTATACGATCCCGAGGACGGGGCGCAGAATCTCCAGTAGTTGTGACAATCTGTGATTGTAAAAAAATTGAAACATAACCGAATATACAGTAGTTTAACTAACACGATTAATTTATAGAATGTCAACAGAAATTTATTAATGAAGTCATCCTGTCGTGAGGCCAGTCTCCGAGCGTTTCTTCACCAGTGAAATTAGTGGCTTACAGGTTTGAAATTAATTCACACACTAGGTCACAGGAGTATTTATGCAAAAAAAATCGCGCTCGTGGGATGGCATTCATATCTATCGATCCGATCGAACGGTTATAGCCCGCGGTCCGTGTTCTCCCAAGACCCTATTCGAGAAAATGACTGCCATGATTGAAACCTAGCTACGACAGCCAAGTTTCTAAAACTACTTTCGCAGCTTCCAATGCTGTTTTTTCTGCATATGTTGTTGGCATGTTGGTACGACACACATGCGCCGTAAACATAACATCCTATACATTACATATAATATACGTAAACATAACATCCTATTTTACAGCGCTAAGATATTAAAGTCAAGGGCAACAATGTACCCCTACGAAGAAAGGCAGGTAATATTTTTTAATCTAAGAAATTGGCAACATCACCATATTGAGTCGTACTAAACCGTGCTAGACAAGAACCCTCACCATAAAGTTTTTGCTAAAAAGATTAATCGACTTTTTATTTTTAGCCGTGAATTTCGTCGCACTTGTGAAGCGCATTCGATAATTCAATTAACAAACCCAGCACCACCACATCTTATTGGAACGCCAAAATACGTTGATCCGCCACATTTCACACCAACGGCAATTCCCGCCAAATGGAAGTAATAAGAGGTAAGGTAAGCCCGCCACGATTACAGGGTTATATCGGGTTAATGGCTTTTCAGGTCCTCCTCTCCCCCCATTCCCACTCCCCCATTTAATTTTCATGACTTGGTTCGTGGGCAGACCCGGTGCGTCACCGACGGGAGATTCGTCTCGTAGGTGGCTCGACTCTAGTCTGCATAACGGCCGCCCCGCCAGTGCCAGTGCTGAGCGCATTGGAAATTCATTAATTCACGAGCTTGCGCGAGCTCGCTCGCCTCTATGGATTTTTGTATCCCTCCAGCCCACCCCTTCCCGTTAAACCTCGTACACACGCTACACACATACAATAGGAACAGCACGCGTTTGCCAACACGCAAATCATCCTGGGACCACCGCCACCCAAGTACTCTCGAGCTCTCCGCGCCCGTCCGTGGAAGAAGAACGCCTGGTCGGCCGCTCTCATGGCGCGAAATGCGGTGCCGGACTTACGAGGCAGTTTCCGGCGGCATAGAAGATATCAGATCGCCGGACTTTTAAGAATCGCCGATAAGTAACTAAAATTTTATTCGGTTGGTGCTATGGTGCCCACGATAGTTTATACAAAATGTGGTTGGAGGCTGGCTTCGTGGCAGATGCCCCGTTAGATACCCAGAAAAATATGCAAATTAAAAAAATGTGGGTGTGGATGCCAGCATAATTTAACCAGAATTTCAATTCAAAATATCATTGTCTTGTTTAAAGACAAACGACTGCATGCATGAGCTTAAATGATCAGCTTAAATGATCATTAAAGCGGCTGAACAGATCAATACCGACGATGAGTTGGCTTGAATCCATCCATAATACATTATATTTTAAATCTACGAATAATCCATCAAATATATTTTAGCATTTTCGACTGTTTCCGCCCAGGGCTGTAGTGTATAAGTTAATATGTTTATTTGAGTTCCGCAAACATGTTTATGCGAAAACTTCGGTACAAACTCCGAGGGACACAAGAGGATACGTACAGGGGTGGGATGTTTCGTTCCACGCCACGCGCACACACACATACACGTCTTCCGCCCGCTCTCATGAGACTTGCCGGCGAAGGGCGAACGACGCGCCGCCCGACGCCACGCCATCAATTTGGACGCAAATATCACGGGGTCCATGGCACAGTGCCCAATAATAATAAAAAATATATGCATTTTGGCTAGCTGAGTACACGGCACGCCAAAAAAGATCCCCAGCTTGGTATCGTGGGAACCCACCCCACAGCAGAAAGGGGAATTACCCACCAGACTCCAGACTCTAAACTCCAAACTGGTCTTCCACTCGACCACTTCATCACCAGACATTTGTGTGAAAGATTCAGCGCTTAATACACTGCCTGAATTGAATTTACTACCGCTTTACAAACTTGGCATCTTCCTTGATGGCCGTGCTGCTCTAAGGTTTCGTCCTGTAATATATTCCCACGTACGAGTTTTTTCCCCACGTCTTCTGACATACTCGTATCGTGAGATTTACGATTAAAATAGTTCATACATGACTTATGATCGTCTTGCATTAACAAGTACACAAAATTTAAGAACCTGGTCAAATTCGTTTCTCTTAACAGCGTCACCGTTCATATTTTTTTGACAAACGATGACTGATATCGCTACAGGAGCTATGCATCCCCATTTAAGAGAATTTTGTGGAGAGTTTAGGTTCAACAGTTTCAGCAATGCCTCGGGATCTAATAACTAAAGCTTGAACAGGGAATCGAACCGGGATCGTCGCACAAAAGGCGGATGCTCTAAACCACAGAGCAGCGATGACCGCACCATCAACATGCATTGAGTTCGTACGCGACCAAAAGGTTTTACCAGTTAACCATTTCCCCCGTTCCTCATTACCAAGATTCACACGTGTTCCTTCCACACACCAATCGTGAACCAAAGGGGGACGCGTGCGCAAAAACCATCCCGTCCAATCAATCTGCCACGATTGAACCAAACACAACGACGCATTCCCCCATACCTGTATCCGAATCGATCGATCGAATGCCAGTCCGAACGAACGAAAGACAATTACCCAGTATACCGTCGGTGGCAAAGTAACGACTCTGTTACACACGACGACGCTAGATTAACAAAAGCCGGGGTGGGGTGGTGATGGTGGTGGTGGAGCCATTAATCTGTATGGAGCAGGGAAAACCAAACCCGAAACAAGACATCAATTGGGCGGGAGGTGAGGCGGGGGGCGCGCGGAAATCGAATTGGAATTAAGCAGATAATCGACGCACCCCAGACTCGGCATAACTAAACGAGCCAGCCCGGTCAGCAGCAGCTAGCCTAAACGCGTTGCATCGCACTTGGCCCGTTCATTTTTTTATAGCCAGGCAAAACACATTCTCGTTGAGGTAAACGAGATGCCGGTACACACAAATCTAGAGGGCTATTTTGACCCTCCCCCACCAGGCAACCCTCCGAGCTGCTATGGAGATTCGGCAGTAAATCGGGCCGGCTATACAAATATGCCCCCTACTAAACGCGGTATGTATATATATGGTCCATATTCATACCGAGCAGACAAAAAAAGAATATTACTAGCCACGAAGGCTTTATAACATTTATAGGTCTGGCGCCAGTGTCGGGGGGACCGGGCGCGATCGGATTCGCCGACTTGTACATCATAAACGCGGGGGATTATTCAGTTTTGTCGATGACAAGTCGTCAATATTTCGCTGGAGCGCTTCCAGGAAAAGCCGCTCCTCCCGCGCCGGGCACACATTGCGGTCACGCGTGCGAATCTCCGGCCTCCGCGGACCGCGACCCCGGGGGCGAGCGTGTCCACGTTAGGCGGCGCTGCGGATGCTCGCTGCGGTTGCAGTTTCGAAGGAATTGCAAGAATAGACGGCGAGCGCTCGGAGTGGCCGCACAATCATTAATCGGGAATGAGGAGATTTTTTAAATATTTTTTTAATGACTGCGATAAAAAATTCGTAAAAGAATAATAAGAGAACCATCGGGAAAATCACAAATTATTCAGCCGATTAACATTTTTTTTCTAGATATTTTTCCGCTTTGAACTAATGACAATTTCATTATTTTCTGAAATTTCTCATGGAATAAAGTGTTCGGCTCAAGCAAATGAATGTATCCACATTGATTAGCTATAGCTAGCTTGAGTCTTGTCGATATTTAAGACGTTCGACAGGTCAATCAGGAGAAGCTGCATTAAGTGCAGCACAACCAATACCGCCATATAATTGTCAACAAATGATCTAAGAGTTAGTTGTCTTTTTCCAGCAGGTAAAACAAGCAAATTATCTCTTATACTCTAGAGTCAAACACATGATCCCAGGATGCATTTTACCATAACATTTGCAAACGCCGCACGTCACGATACAAACCGGTCAACATTGGTCGGTCAGTCATCAATAGGACAATTCGGTCATCTTTCTACCACCGACACACAATCCCTCAACCCTCATAACTCCCCACAACACCACCCCTCGTCTTACCCCCCCCCCCTACCACCCACACCTACGTCCCCATGTAGCCACCTCTGCCATCACTATAGCGAATTGTGCGGCGCGTGATTACGACCCATAAAAGCTAGGACGACGCATTATTTATCAGTTGCATGACGTGTTGTCGTATGTGTGTGGGTCGGTGGCTGCGGCGTAGGAACGGTTAACGAGAAACTTCGTCGAGAATTAGCCCCCCTCCACCCCTCCACGCGCACCTAGAAAACTATGCTAACGTTAATAAAAACGAAATTACTGGCTACGGACATTGCTCCCCCTCCTCCCTTCGATCCAGATTTATCTACCAAGATGTACTCCAGACTCAACATTTTCTCGTGTCAGTAGAGCAAAGATATTGGGAAATGTTGACATTTTAATGTGAATAGGGATCGTGCCTGTTGTGAATACTTAAATATGCTAGGCTACAGAGTTCGGCTGGTTTGAGAATATATCTATCTGGGATTCATTCTCGTCGTGGGCTCAATAAGTCGATCCCAGGGAAACCGGTTGGAGCGTCGTGGTACAACACTAAGAAATTTCACAAATGTCCTAAACATTACTAAAGTACTCGCGTTTTTGTATATTGCACGAAAATTTAATCTAAGCAGAAACTGTAATTCAATCTCGCTCGCATCACTGAAATCAGATACGGTCTTTTTTATAGATTACAATTCACAATTCCTGCACTTTTTATAATAGCTTAAAATAACTTTTAGCATGAAAGTAATAAAAAACCAGCTAATGTACGGCAAAATTTTACCAACGAACGACTATGGAAAAAGTTGTTATGGAAACTAGTATTTTCCCTCAAGTCATGGTGGAATTTTTTTCATCCTATTCATGTTTTCCCCCATCAAGCCACGGAAAGTCTAATGAGAAAACCTAGCCAGCTTGCACATTTTAATAGGGGCACACGCCGAAAAAAAAAAAAGAAAAAAAATCAGCATCATCTACTTAATGGTTTTGGGCGCGTAGATCAGGAGTCGAGCGTGCGCGACGCATACTTACCCCCCTCCCACACCTTCCTCCACTTTCCATAAAAATACGACATTTATACGAAGACGCCTGGGGCTTAATTGTATCCATAACACCTATACATTAGCACGGATCAACAACGACCAACCAACCAGTCGTTGGCACATGGAAGTGAATCGCGGTAGAAAAGCTAAGCACGAGACAGTAGCTCCCTCTGGTAGGTCTATAGCCAATCAACAACCAATGATAGTATCCTTTCACGATATGCGGTCAGAATGGCGGAGGTTATTTTTTACACTCAAATTCGAAATATTGATAATCAACTGATTAAGACAATCTTTTTTCGATGGCATTTGTCATGGCATTCCCATCGAGTAAGTTATTGCAAACCAAAACAAGTGAAATATTCAATTGAAATATTCTTTCATAACACATACAATATTTAGTTCTCCAATAACGTTTTAATTTTACTAAAAAAAATCCTTTATCACTAGCATTTTACAAATTTGAAAATATTATAATTAAAAACACACGTACGTGCGAAGTGTTTTCTGCGCAATGTCACTGCGCCATCTAGTGGCAGATACACGAATCTCGACATTCGAACCCACTTAAAAAGCACCATTGCAGCGCTCTCGGTGACACCACATCACCGAACGAGTAGCTGCTCGCAGCAAGACAACATGACTCCACTGAAGCGCGCACAAACTAATAATAACCGAAATTTGACGTGCGCTGCTACTGCAGCGAGGGAAAAAGAAAGAAAAAAATTGAAGTCATTTGCCCATCGCGGTATGCATGTAGCCGAGCCAGTCACAAGTTACATTTGAGACGAAAGTGACAGGCCAACTCTTGCGCAACCAACCTCCCGAGATCAAAGCAGAAACTGGCGAGATTTTATCGATTTTCTCTTCCAGTCTTCCACAAAGACGAACAAAATTGGAACAGTAAATAGAGCCCGAAAAACTGACAATCACGTCAATGAAGCAGTCAAACCCAGTGCCACACTGCCCAACAGAAGAAAAAAAAAGATCATAAAATGATTTTAAAATGAGGAGAAATTTGAAATTGCACAAGGGTTGGCAGAGGGGTCTCATGAGGATACACGTATACATGTGCTCGTGTATCGTAGGAATACTCTTTCCCGGCAACTACAGCGCACGGCAGGAAGAAAAAAAAAACTCCCATCCGGCCATCACCAGTCATGATATGGAGAAGTAACGGGCCCACTAAAAAACGGAAATCGAATATTGTAGACACGCGACCATGCACCCACCAACTCGGCACGAGGCTCTGAATAGAATTACTACAGAAAGGGCGAAAGGAAAGAGAAACAGCGCCACGTTGTCACGCATAGTACAGCCGTACGCTGATATTTCGGATTTTAAAAAAATTAATTATTTATGAACATTTCGTTTAGGCGCAAACGTAAAACACGTGGTTTATGGCGGCGGCGGTGGTGGTCCAAAGACGTTAGTCTATAATGACAAGCTGCAATCTTGGGAATCGTTGAACTATTTGAAACACGACGGATCTGTCTGCAACCCAGGGTTCGTCAAACCTCCTAAATAATTTTGCTGGAAACCAACCGAAACATAACCACAAGAAGAATATATATAGTTTCCAAAAAATTGCCATCTCATTTTTAGTAAACAAGTGTCAAGTAAACATACGATGGCACAGACATCCCAAAAATAGAACATTTCTCAGTTGCTCAAGACCATGAATTTAGGAAATTCTCAGGACCTACTGTACATATTTGCCAATGCCATTGCACGAAATATTGCACAAAGGGGAACAACAGCATAAATAGTTTTATTAAAAATCATGTTGACCAAATTGTTAGCAAAAACTCAATCAAAATTTAAATCCAAAAAGGTTGCCCTTGCCCGTCACCATCCGAACAAGAGCCGAAACCATCCCGAATGGAGAAAGGAGACAGCTAACGTTTGGCATGTCAAGAAATTGGCCAGAGATTAAATTTCGTTGAGCAGATAAGATCGACGGCGCAGGCATCCGTCACACACAGAACTAGACAAAAAATATCTTTAGAAAAATAAAATTTCCAGTTTCACAACAGAAAGCTGGTCCCGCACTCCCTATACAGAATCTCTCCTTTTCGAAACTCCACAAATGTATAGAAAGGATTCAGATATCCATTTATGTGAATTGTACTAGGTATACACAAAAAACACGAATAAATCAATCGGTAACAATTCATTCTCGTGTTTACTAAGTGTAACCAGGCCAACGTTAATTTAACGTATCTTCCAAATTCATCGAGTATTGTATTTCAAACAACAAAAAAATAGTCGCGTCAGTAAAACAATTTCACGAACACGCATGGAGTAGCAGCTTATACGAGCAGCCAAAATATTATTAAAGACAAACTGTCACACTTAAAAATAAAAACCAGACTAAAATATACACCCAACTAAAAAGAATACCAAAAGTTCATGGACATAAATGTATGCAATGTAACACTGAGAAAACAAGTATCGCCATCTAGTGACAAAGTTCAGCAAACATACTGTATTGCCGGACATCTAACGGATGATTTGCCACGTGCCACGCATAACTGGATCGACCGAATCAGAAGTGGATTCGGCCATTAATATGAGTCGATCCAGTCGAATAGGAATCTGGCATTTCCCGTTGTCAGCAGCGCCACCCGGCGAGAACTGAAGGCAACTCCAATTAGGAAGCAGTCACGTAAGCGGGGGCTAGAGAGGGTCGAACCCAGCGCCCCCCGCGCGCAGTGGGAGAGCCGAATCCTTTGTCCTCGGGCAGCGGAGGACGTCATCAGCTGGTTCAGACACGGGACGTCGGGGCAAACAAACAACTATAGGGCTTCCCCGGGATCTCCATACACCGATAACCTCAATCCCCCCACTACTAACAAAGGTAGAGGGGGAAAACACGGAGTCGCCCCTAGGCTAGCCACACAGCTGCTCGAACCCGTGATATCTGCCATTTGACACTGATCCGGATTTCTATGTGCCCAAAATTCATCCTCAACTCTTGTTAGGATCCTAATTCGAGCGAGTTTTTAAAAATGTTCCTCAAAATTGTCTGTTTTTATCATTTATTTTTGGAAACGTATTTTCAATACTGCATAAGAACTTCAGAAGTTCGAAACTGATTTTGTTTAAAGGAGATCAATCCGAAATCACACGTACCATAATATTGATATGCATCAACAACAAATTTGAACATAATTAACAGACCTACACGAGAATTAATCAACTCACGTTTGAACGAAATCATTTGGGGAGAAGTAACGATTAAATTCGGTTTGCGACTAGTCTAAGAATGAAGTGCTAAAATAACCGTTAACTACAAGAGTAGGCACACTTTGTTAGTCAGCAAAACGGAATTTACGATTAAATTCATTTTAAGGCTGGAGTTCACAAGTGCCAAAAATGACCGTTAACTACATGAACAGGCACAAATTTGAAAAACCTAAAAATCAGAAACGATCATGTGAGCTTAGAACTGCTGGCCAAGTCCATTGACCTCAAGAGTGTTGAAAAGAAGGGTGGAAGGGGGCGAAAAAAAAGCTATCTGCATAACCGTAACACCCCCCATAGCACCCCTTTTCCCAACCTTCCGGGAGTACCGTACAGTTAACGACGGTTTCGAAAAATTCCCCCTCCCGCCATTTTTTTCTTTTTTTGGTGGCCAATTCGGGGGGGGGGGGGGACCCAGACGTCAGCGAGCAACGTGAACGAAATTAATAGCGCCAGTGTTACGGACAAAGTGTTGCATGGAAGCACGTTCCACCGTTCGCGTAACATCTAATGTCAGTAGGCCAACCTGGCTTTCGCAGGTAACACAGGGTGCAGCCTGCTTCAACGGTGGGAAAATCGTAACTCATGCCATTGACGTGGCCAAGGCTGGTCTTTCGTGGGGAATTGGTCAGGATATAAATCAGCTGTCTGGCGGTCCGCAAAACCAACAAGCTGCTGTGGAAGCAGATTTTTTTCCTAAACTGCCAGCTTAATGCGTCTGAAATGTAGCACCCATATATAGCCGCACCTTAATGGACAACATGTGTACACCAAGAATATATGTAACTTTACATATTAGTCATACAAGTTCCCCCGCCATATTTTGGACTAAGAGTCCTGAATGAGGTGTAATTTGTTTGAGACACGGAAAAAAACATGACATTCTTGTACCTGGCTGCAACGGACACAAGGTGACAAGGGAAACTGTTCATAGAGGAGATGGGTAAAGCAAGCCTGCAGGAAGCTCATCAGGGTGTGCCAGTGTGTTTCAATGGCAAAGAATGGAGCGTCACTGGACACGTCGGACGCATAAAAGCTACCAAATCAGATTCCAAATATCTTAATTTGAAAAGCTTCTCGGTTCAGGTGAAAGTGAGTTTCAAAGATTTTAGACACTTCTTTCTGATTCTAAATTTCAAAATGGTGCCAAATTTCAAGATGGCGACGTGAATGACTCAATGACTTGAAAGAAAATTCAGAATCATAAATAATCATTTGAGGTTGAATACATCGAATGGAGAACTATGTAATCAGAAAACATACTTTCAGGAATTAATAATTCCCAAACCGGCTTCACCCCATACCGCGATACCTTTTAATCGCGTTAGAGTTGTGAAACTCGCCTGGGAAAACGAGTTAGTCTTTTCCAAATTTCATTTCAAAGTCACACACAAGGTCCGTGACCCCCATATATCGTAATCTCATTCAAACTCTCATCCAATTTCTTCAAGTCGCACATCCGCATATACGCTTTTTCCAATTGCAATTTCCTCAATACAACACGTGCGCGTGAAGCCAATCGAGCTTCCAGTGTCATAAGTGCGGAGAAACACACCAATATTCATTATTAGGCGGATTCGTTCCCTTCATCGCCAACGCAGCCTGAACTGCACGGTCGCAAAAATTGTCTCGCTAACGGGATCGAAAGAAAGGAAGGAGGGGAGAAAGTGCAAAAAAATTGAAATGCGCCAACAATTTCGATTCCAGCATCGAGCAATCCCATCAAATTGAAAGAGGAGCGAATATATATCGCAAACGTCGAAAGACGCACGTACCACACCACCTCTGCACGTGCAAAAGGTTCTCGCCTCCCCGGGGGTCGTCGATCCGATAATAAAATAATGAATTCCACGTCGCCTCCGTTGGATATTGAAATCTCACCTTTTTTTTATCAGCGGAGCGAAATGAGACGGGACCAGCTCGTAACGGCCCTGAGAACCTCGGTGCGTTTTCAGGGTGCAACGGGGAGCAAGAGATAACTTCACGGGAAAATCTGGCTATATGGAGCCGACCAACTCTTCGAGTTACCCTGAATATTCAACGATTCCGTTTCGGAGCTCAACTCACCATGTTAAATATTGGCATTGCTGGGAAACATTAATGAACTATTGAATGGCGCTACTACAAAACCGAAAACAAAAATAATTTTAAGGACGTGACTATTCCAAACCTTTAAAATAACCTTCGTGATTGCAACGACCAAACTCTGAACAGTTCGAAAGTACACCAATTTAGTAACCAGTGGAAATCTGATACACAAAAATATTTTTTGTTTTCCTATTTAAGATTTCGGATTCTGGTTGCAGGTGGATATGTTCAGTTTCGTACAAGGAAGGGTCCGCCAACCAGTGGTCATTTCAGGTTTCACCACCGACTTCTTCCACAAAAACGGCCCTCAATAATTCATTAATCGAACATTCCCCCCTCGTCAAAAATACGACACGTCTACAGTACGTACGAGGCCAGGGAACTCTCATCGGATTCAGCTTTCTCCAGAGTAATTTCGAACCACGTTCTGTGTTCAGTCGGCGGCCAAATAAATTAATTAATTTTGTGGCGATCGGCGAGATCCCTTTCAAGTCGACAGGCCGACTTCATCCGTTCTAATAGCCCGCCCACACTGCCATAAACCGCTTCTCAACGAGTCAAGAGAAGAGACAACAGATTTGGAGAACCAAAAGGTGAAAATGGCCAAGAGGTAGCCTTCATTTTCTGAACGAGAGGATTCCTCTAACACCAAACTCAGTTAAGACTATCAGCAAAAATAAAATTAATGAAACGTTGGCGGAAAAGCCAATTTAAACGTGAGACAGTTATCACGGTGTCATGGATCAAATCACAAAGCTATAGAGTTGAACAGTTCAGATACAGGTACGTTAAAATCTCATTTTTGTCTAGATGTGACCATCTCTAAAGATGCTCCAGGAAGCAATTTATTCCCATTTTTATTCTATTTTTTATTCAAAATTTGAGTTATTTTTTTTCATTTTCATTCTCGGTAAAGAAAAAAAATTCAATAGTTACGTTTTTCGAAAGAGATTGGAAAACAAAATTCCAACTAACAAAGCTACGTCTTCCAAATGATTTCACCATTTCTTCGAACCGTATACAGTCTATTCTGAACGAGAACAGGCATTCATAGAAATCCTCAAGATTCAAAACTAATCTACCGTAAACCAAATAACAATCCGCTTTTCCTTATAATTTCAAACATAAAAATACTTTGCAAATACCGAAACTCGTTACAGATTCTAACGATTGAAAAAAATGCACGTTTAACAGCGGTTCACCAACTTTTGCCAGGCGTTCGCGCCAGCAGCTCAGTAGCGCCCCCAGGCAACAGTAAGGAACGTCACCGAAAAAATGGCGGCTATCCCGCGCGCACCTTGGGCGGCTCGGCGAAACGGAAGGCCGACACGTCGAACGCGACGTCGCTGCCACCACCGCCGTCGTCGTCGTCGTCGTCGTCGTCGTCGTCTGGCAAACAAAAGCTCAGCCTTTCCACTTCCAGTCCACCAATTTCAAACTTGAAAAATCAACAACCGTGTTGCCTCCATACATTTTACATGAGAACGCGCACGCGCGCTTCTACGTGCGGCGCCTGTCAACCAGAGACAAAGTGTGGAAGCGGGAGCGCCAATTTCGGCGGGAAGGTGACGTTGGCGGTGGTAGCGGTGATGGTGGTGGTGTGGCGAGTGGCGGGCGCAAAATAGGAAAACAATTGATGCGGGCCTGCTTCATGTATTTTTACCCGAAAAAAATAAAAACGACGGACGACACACAACACCCATGGGCAGTGAACAAATGTCAAATGGTCATGTCGAGAGATGCCGTTGCGGTATATTTGTTATATTTGTTAGTGTTCGTCCGTGATGGCGAGTTCAATTCCCGACAGTGACCTCCGGCTTTTTTCGGGCGAGATAAATTCGTACACACGTTCCATCGGAAGCAGTGGCACCCGTGTCTGTACGAAGTCAGGTACACGTTAAAGATTCCTACCTAGGTTAGAAACCGAGAAGAGGTCTAATCAGGTCGCCCTTAAGATAGGGTTGTAAATATAGAACTTTTTTATTCCCGTCAGGGGTGTCATTATGTGAGTGGCTCATTCTTATCAGTGCCCCATGATCGAACAAACAAGTCTGCGCCGGGAATCTAACCCAGGATCGCCCGCACAGCAGTCGGCTGCAATACCAACTGGGCTAGGCGGGTCGGTAATATGGTCTGTAACACGGATTGTAAATAAAGGATTGTAAATAAAGGATTGTAAATACCAGTAACTTTACAGTAATGCCGTGGCTTAAACCCACACGTTCAGTTAATAGCAAACCTATGGCTAAGTTAGACGTTTTTGTAATTCTGGTTTCCTTATTCGCGCTTCCATACATCACAGCCTACTTTCAACGCCTATCCGCGATTCAAAATTTACTAGATATCATCACGCCTGTGCAGATGGGCCAACACCTTATACAGGGAGACTATAAACAGATTTTTCAAATCTCCATCGACGAGTTGTACATATATAACCCTGCTATACCAACTTCCAAAACAGATTTTTCCATATATAGCCGAAAACTGGACCAACCACATGTATCCAATAACACAATTATAACAAAACCCCAAAACAATCTGAAATTAAATAGCCCGGGTAATTCCCCCAAGGAAAAATTCGTGGTTTGGTAAGGATCGAACTAATTCCCCAAACCGCCGCGAATTTCTCTACATATACATATATATTGATAGTTTAGCGCCAGTAGTCTCCGGCAATTTTTGAAAGACCATAGGAGATTTGATAACGGGCCCAAAAGTGCTTGGTTTTCCGTAAACGTTTCTGGAAAGCACTCGCTGTAGGGCCATATAGAGCGTGCGCCGAACGCGCGTTATACAGCCCAGTCTGGCGAAAAAGCTTATACTTTCGTTCTAATTAGCAAAACTATAACAATTCGATTTTGGTAACACACAGCCTCTCCTCCCCCGTGGGAGGTTGTCAAGATTCGAATGTGGTAGTAGTTGCTTGCTTGCCAGACTCTTTAATTGCCAATTTATTTAGCGGTGCGTTTTTATGGCCTCAAAACTTTGCCGCGAGAGAGAAAAATGAGAAAAGTGGGCGTGTGGTAGGGGGTGACGGGGGATGGAACAGATGGAATTGGACCACCGACAACGATTTTTTTTTCTTCCCTTTCTGCGTTTACAAAGAATTACAATCGGAAGCATTTTGTCTTTGCCATTAATTTTGTTCAAAAGCGATAACATAATAGAAGAAAAAAAAGCTGATGTTATATTCTCGCGCCAGATTTACTTGATATACCAGTAATTGGGTCATCGAATGTAAAAGGTATTGATTAAGCGAGACCCAGCCAACCTACTGACGAAAGAAGGCCGGATGATTACTCTTGTATGAGGCTAAACGCGCTGGCGGCGATTGAGAAAAATTAAGTCTGCATTCCCCTAATAGAATATCAGATTACTAAAAATTGTCATTTTTTGTTTGTTTTTTTTTTTTTTTTTTAATTGACCG
>JAUJYS010000639.1:0-21599 GCA_033995665.1 Melogona broelemanni
TTATCAGAATTCGCCCGAGTTTGTCTTTGTGCTTCAAGTCGTTCCACTTCAAGAAGTTTCTAAAGATATATACATCGCCGATTGTTGCCGTACACCATCCTCAATGGTCGAGGATACACCTAAAACTCTGTTCACTTTTCGTTATGTCTAATTGTTTCTTTGAACTTTTCCCCAACCTTTCTATGTGTCACTTTTTTTTCGGCGTAGTCACTTCCACTTGGACCACTGTGGTGCCTTGCCTTATATGACCGAGATGGTGGGCTACAACGGTCCTATTTACATGACGCACCCCTCCAAAGCCATCTGTCCTATTCTATTGGTATGCCAACCTTTCGATCCCTATGAATCAGATGATATACACTTTATGTTTAATTTACGTTGGCGTCTCATCCACTTTTCAAATAATTTTACCTGTACAGGAGGACATGCGCAAAGTGTCGGTGGAGCGAAAGAATGTCGGCGAGACCAACTTCTTTACGTCGGCCATGATCAAGGACTGCATGAAGAAGGTGATCGCCGTCAACCTGCATCAAACTGTTCAGGTAGGGTTTCAACAATCACGACATTTTTGTAGCATTTTTTAATCTTGCAGATTGCGTTGTGAAAGGTTAATTAAGATTGTCCCGGACTCAACGTAACCTCTGATCATTTTTGTTCTTTTTTAGGTTGACAACGAACTGGAAATCAAAGCCTACTACGCTGGCCATGTCCTGGGAGCCGGAATGTTCCACATTAAAGTCGGAGAGACGTCGGTCGTTTACACTGTAAGTTGGATTGTCGAACGAAACCTTATTACTACAGGTGGTGTGTGGTCTCCACAGTCACCGATCTTTTGTCTAATTGCATGTTAGCGCGCTCTGCATTTTTAAAGATGATACTTTTGTTTATCTATGGAACAGGGCGACTACAACATGACGCCGGATCGTCATCTCGGGTCCGCCTGGATCGACAAGTGCCGACCGGATCTGCTCATCACGGAATCCACCTACGCCACCACCATTCGTGATTCGAAGCGATGTCGCGAGCGCGATTTTCTCAAGAAAGTTCACGACTGCACCGAGAAAGGTGGAAAGGTAATTACAGCAAACAACGCTTAAAAATTTAAAAATATACAACGAGACATATTCGAAAAATGTATTAACTTCTCGTCACGATAAATTGAGCCACTATAAAAATCATTAATCATAACCTTTACATTTTAGGTGCTCATCCCTGTCTTTGCTCTTGGAAGAGCGCAGGAATTGTGCATCCTCCTCGAGACCTATTGGGAGCGCATGAATCTCAAGGTGCCCATCTATTTTGCTGTAGGACTAACAGAAAAGGTATTTATTTTTAGAAGGTTAAAAATATTCGCAAATCACGATGCAACCAAATATATCATGCCATAAAATAAATTTACAAAATTATTCATTGTATCTCAATAGTTTTGTTAAGACGTTCTATATTTAACAATATTTTATTTTTTAAATTTGAGGCCACCAACTACTACAAGATGTTCATCACATGGACGAACCAGAAGATCAAGAAGACTTTTGTCCAGCGCAACATGTTCGATTTCAAACACATCAAGGTAAACCTCGGGCTGTCAGTAACTTTTAATCATTAGATATTTATCGGAGTTTGAAAATACTCGTATGTTCACCGGAGTTTTCTTTCAAGACTAACGAGTCTCACACTTTCATATCGACAGCCCTTCGACAAGGCGTACATTGACAATCCGGGAGCCATGGTGGTTTTCGCTACACCCGGCATGCTGCACGCCGGACTGTCGCTGCAAATATTCAAGAAGTGGGCGCCCAATGAAAACAACATGGTAAGCGTAATCTGTAGGATGTACAAGTGCTATGTGGGGTAATGGCGTATCGAAAGTGACGCGGGTTTAATACACGATCGAGACCTCCGGACCACCTTTAGGACGAGAGAAATTGATGTGCCTTGCCACTTACAGAGGTTCCATGTGTTTGCCGCGATGGTAACAAGATCGAACGAAAAGGGAGTGTCAAAAAGGCGACCCGCGAGTGACTACACACAAGTCACGCTTTCCCTTTTGTGATATTGCCTTTTTCCTTCCATCTTTCACAAGCGACGAAATCACGGGCTACCCGTACAGGCACGGGTGCCACGGCTTTGAAAGGGTTGTCCACAAATATCGCTCGAAAGGTGGTCTGTAGGTTGCGGACGGGGAATTGAACCCGCGTCACTGGCATAGTAGTTCAACATGCCAGCCAACTGCACCACACGTCTCATGGTTTTCAGGTGATCATGCCCGGTTACTGCGTAGCCGGAACCATCGGTCATAAGGTACTGAACGGCGCTAGGAAAGTGGAGATGGAGAATCGGCAGGTGGTGGACGTGAAGATGTCGGTGCAGTATATGTCATTCTCCGCCCACGCTGACGCTAAGGGGATCATGCAACTAATTCGGCATTGCGAGCCCAAGAACGTCATGCTGGTGCATGGCGAGGACGGCAAGATGAATTTTCTCAGGCAAAAGGTCATGGAGGAATTCGGTAAGTAGGGTCATAGGGTCAATGTGTGTAAGATAGGGTTTGAACGTACCAATAGCTCAATGGGTATGGCAATATCTTACTGAGCGGGTGGCCCCGGGTTCGATTCCCGCAAAGAGTTTCGGTTATTTGATCCTGGGGTACTGCTGAAAATGTGCCTCTTACATATTGCCTAAGCAACACGAAGAGTAGATAAACTCTTGCAGTGATATTCACTACAGTGAGGGGAATTTCCCCATTAAAAAAATAATAATACATCTGTAATAAAATAAGTCATGACTTGTTAGAATTCAGGAGAATAACATCTCTTCTGTGAAACTATTACTTTCGGGACATAAATCTGAGCATAACATAATCCCTTCATAAAAATTATATTTGTGAAGAAAGTGTGCAATTATAAAGTGTCCGATTTGGCCGAGTGGCGAGTGTGCTCGCTCGCCAAGCAGCGGATCTGGCTTCGATTCCTGGTGAAGTCGATCGTTGGATTGGCTGGTTGTACTGCGCGAGGTACAATGTAACAAACCACCTCTGTATTCTACCAAGAAAACTCGGGGGGCTTCTGCTCCCTGAAGTCATCAGGTTTCGGGGGATCGAATGTCGGGGCCTTAGGACACAACAACAATTACAATATGCACTAACAAGCAGCCCCGGAGGAGCCTATAGCTGGAGTCAATTGACCAGTCAAGGACGAAGATGTCCTGTTCCAAAAAGACTGAAATAATACTGCGATTCCCTCGTGATCATTTTTATTTTGCATTTGTATCCCAGGCATCGAGTGTTATAAGCCAGCTAACGGTGAAACAGTTTCGATTCCCACCAACCCGAATGTTCCAGTGGACGTGTCAGTTAGTCTGTTGAAAAGGGAATCTCGGCTAGCTGGTAAGCTAAAAAATATATTATCTTTTCCATAAATTTGAAAAATGTAATAAGGTACACTTTATACGAGCTAGTTCTCAAATGTTAACGATAATCCACAGAATTAAAGCATCCAGATTCCAAACGTCAACATGTGATGCACGGAGTGCTAATTATGAAAGAGAATGTAAGTATTTTAATTACTGTTTCAATTAAATAAATATGCACGAGTAATAATTTATAATTTAAAACTTAACGAAATTGAAGAGTCTCATCGTCGACGTTAACTTTTCAGAGCATGCAGTTGGTGGACCCGGTACATGCCATGGACATTCTGGGCGTCACTTCGCACCAAATTCGGTTCACTTCGACCGTCGTTCTAGACGATCCTGGACCAGTCAGCAAGACCACTGAACGGATATACCAGATAGTCAAAAGGTACCTCAAAGCTTAACGAAATGTCCTAATGTATCGCGACACTTAATTCCAGACTAGAAAAAAAGACCCGGCTGCTCAACGTATTTGTATTAACCTTCCCCTCCCCCCTCCGTTGCTAAGAACGAATGCATACGGCTGTGGAAATTTACTGTTTATATTTTTGTATTGAGCAGGGTGGGAGGAGAGAAAGGAAAGACGCGGGTGATCTGACCCGCGGTCTTCGCCGCCCAGACTCCAGAGCCCCATAGAAAGACACTAAATTAAAATGGTGGAAGTTCTTCTTAGCCCGCCAACCCCGCTGGTGTAATCTAAGTCACTCGTAGAAGCCAACGTTGTTTACATAATGACTCTGAAGGCTGCTTGCTACAGAGGTTGGACAAAATAAAGGAAACGGACCGATTTGTGCACTTTTTAGAACTGTTTCCATTATTTTGTCCAACCCCTATATGTGTGGATTGGAATGCTGAGGCGTGTGATATTTAGAATGATTTTGTGTGTTAATGTATTTGGCGTGGTAACATTTTTTTAACGCATCCAACGTCAATGTGAAGGAGCCTGTAGTGGTGAATGTGACGGACAGATTGACTGACCGATGTTTCTTGTTGGATTCTCAAATACAGAAAATAACAAAATAAGTGCAGTAAAATTATAAAGCAATTTCCTCCACAACTTTTCTCGAAGACATCTGTAAAATGAGCTTACCATCGGGTTTTTTTTTTGTTTGTTTTTGTTTGTTTTTGTTTCAAAGCCCCCAGAGATCGACGTATACTCGACATGGTGCAGGCTCTTAACTTGAAACTTGTCTCAATTATTTCCGCTCTTAGCACTCTAAAGGGATACAACATTCAACTTTTGCCCGACGGAGTTTCGATCGATTCTGTCCTCATTCAGGTGAGCCCCTGCGATGATGACGACAGCAAATCGGTCCTCGTCTCCTGGGCCTATCAGGTAGGATCCCGTTTAAAAAAAAATAAATAAACATGTCTGTGCCTTATGCAAGCACCTGAGAAAGATCAGCGTCTTTTCGCATTAATATCTTGGGTTCTTGTTTTTTTTTCGAATAAAGGATGAAGACCTTGGAAGCTCTCTCTATTCACTTGTCTCACGTCTTGCATCATAACATGTTAATTTTTAAAGGTAAGCGAAAATATCATTTTTCATCACTTTATGAATGCTGTAACATACTGCATTCATAACTGTCGTTTTAACATTTTCATTAACGCCTAAATACTATTCTACTAACTAAATTTACATTCTATGGCTATCAAAAGATTCATTTTTTTTCAAATCAGATAGCTGAGTATGGTGCGCTATAACAACCTTAGAAGCTCATCTTTTATTAACCGGAATTGAGATAACATTTATTCTGATTTTTATGCTATCTGATCTGACCCAATTCTTTGTTTTTCAACAGGTTTTTTCAGAAATAACAGATCCTGGTTTGAGATGGAATGCGACAAGAGTTTTATTTTGTAGCTAATCGAGCACTTTGAACGATTACCATTTACCACGTTTCAAAATCTCGTACGCAATGCTGGTTATCTGTACATTTCCATAGAGTATTATTGTCAATAAATGTGTCTTCATTCATATGAAAATTTTTAAAATAGTTTACCTATGATTGTGATCAATTTATTTAAATTCCAAGTTTTCATTAATGATTAATTTTATTGTTTTCAAATATTTTTTGTAAAGGGCGTTTGGGAATAAATACCAATGACAAGAGGTACGAAGTTTATGTTTCAAAACGTCAGGATGCGCTTTTATTTTACTAAGCAGATGTCCAACTATCTAGAGTTTAGAAATGTTTCTCTGAGATTAGTCAAAAGTGGTTCCTAATCGATGTTTTGCAGTAAAATAAATGTGGTCTTTTAACAATAATAAGAAAATCGATTTTAACATTTCGATTCATTTCAAGAACGAATTCATTACTTCGATTCATTACTTAAACGATCACTGCGAAAATAATAAAGTGTTTGCGCCACCGAACAGTCAAGGTTTTTAACTAAACAAATAAAAAAACTTAGTGTGTGTCTGGAAAATTTACGGCTGATCACGGTTGTGCGAACCTTGATTTTGATATTCGTGAGACTAATAAATATGTTAAATGTGCCCCCCACCCCACCCCTCTCCTCATCACATTGATCTCAGCTTCTATCTGATATCGGTGGTGATCAATCGCGCATAGATAGACAATATTTGCTCTCATAATTGGTTTATTCGCTCGTTCGAAATGAAAACACCTTGGTTGTCGCCATGGCAACCGAGCCACCTTTCTTCATACTGAACGACTAGGGAGCAAAAATATTTATTTTCAATTTCAACCGAACAAAAGTGCAAATATAAATCACAAAAGCGACATGAGGTAACTTGTACTGATTATCATTAAAAATGCGCTGGGTATACTGCATTATTTATTGGCGAAATTTAATATCAATTTATTTTTTGATTATTTTAGTTTCCACTATCTAGAACACCCGCGTAGTGCGCCCAAATATTCAGAAATTCAGAAGGTCACATATTGCTAATATGTAACAAATATTGATGATTCTCTGGAAAAAATTTCGCCATGCTCAACACATTTTATACGGTTGCTATATTTTCCCAACTCTTTCTTTTGAAATTCCTAAAATTCTTAAGACTTTAATATATATATTTTCTATTTCAAAGTATTTGTGAAAAGCTATTTGACTTCTATTGTTTGTAAAAAAATACTCTTAAGGGGCGAATAATTTCCCAGATGTTTACACTGTGGTACTTGGCCACTATTTGGAGGACATGTCGTCAGCATACCCGGAATCGAACAGAAAGCCCATGATGGGAATTGACCACGAGACCGTCGAACTAGCAACTGACATCATTAAAAATAATCTTAGACGGGAATTTCCCCTACGACCCCATAAGACACGTGTCCGCACTGAGTAAATTTAATCAAAATGAGGCCAGACAATGTCTCTGTTCGATGTTTTATAGATGTTTAAAAATGGTGATAGATTTGTTGTTCAGAAGTACGGAAATTGATTAGCAATGAAACTACGTTTGCACACGTTTTACGGTTACGAGATAACAGCTCTGAATGTTCCAGTTCCAGTTCCTCGGTGATATGCATGTATTATCGGCACGCTTTTTCATTGTCAAATTGTTCGAACGAATTTCTCGCGAATATAGGTTAAATCGATAAGATCTAATCGAATTTGCGAACGATAAAACGACAAATATTTAAGTGCAGATTTTTGGGCAAAACTTCTGACGCGTAGTTGAAAGATCGGTAAATAAATCGACTGTTATTTCTAAAAATTTCGTTGATCTTATTCTGAGGATGCAAAATAATTCTTCAAATAAATAAATCAACATTTATAAAATTGCGGATCAGTGATCCATTATTTCGTCTTTCGATTTTTGACCTGCTAAGAGGAGCAGACTATTAATGATTTAAACGAATCACATAATTCGACACCATTTTCATGGGAACATGCCGATATTTATGATATGCATGCTGAAGACTGGATTGTATAAAGTTTAGATTAAGCGTTGATTTATTTGTTCTCGACACGTTGTGCAACTGGTTTTGCTTTTTGTTACCGTATTCAGTTGTCTGAGTCATGTTTGTGAGCTCTGATTTCCCACTGCCTGATGCGCATTTGTTCCCGCATTTGCCAAGCAAAAAAATTTCACTGAATTACAATTATATAGTTCCTCATGTTCCTCAGAGTAATTTTATCAATAAAATTATTCCTAGAAACATTCATTTCTCCCACAATACATATTTTTGTAGATCTAATGTTTATCGGATTGTTGATTTAGTGACTAACGTCATTGTTTGATACGCTGTTATTTTGTTTTTAGTCCAGCTATTCGTATTCTGAAAGGAGTGTACATTCTAAATTACAACCAGATGTTGATCTGGGCGATTGCACTTGACTGTGAAGTTGGTGTAATTGAAAATACTTGTCCTAGTGGTAAAAAGTCAAAGGTAACAGTCTGGCGCAGAAAAATTACAGTATTCATGTATAATATGCAACAGGGGATAAATGACATAATCACTTCTTATCTAGGAAATTTCCAATAACCGTTTGTGCCATGGTTAATAGTAGTTCAACTATCTGATTATCAGAGACGAACCTCGATTACTACTAGCCACAAACAATTAAATGGAACAGCAGCCACGTTTAACGTGAACTCTTCAAATCTGTTGATCACAATAGTAATCAAGATACCAATTAATTATTGTAAATTACTTGGCATTACGTTTTATCTGATTTTTGGTGCGCAGGGTGCGTCAATTTATTCAGCTTAATCGAAGTGGATGACTACAGGAGCACAACCAAAAAATCGGGTGCACCACGATTGAAAGAGTTTTGACAATTGGTCATGAAAAAGTGGTCGTTTGGATGGAATTTGGACGTCTACGATGCTACCGTGTAGCGTACCACGGTACCAGTGTATTTTAAAGAGACCACGGGGACAACTGCTCGGAGCTCTCATCTAAGATATCAGAAACATGATTGTAGTCATCGTAATAAACATACATGTAGAAATAAAAAAATTGCTTACAAAATAAATAACTAGCACAAACTTATGGAGCTCTGCAAAACAAATACCTGGTAGACTGTAAATAATATTTTTTTAATATACATGCATATTACATTACGTACGATCCGTCTAGCTCAGTGGGTATGGCAACATATTGCTCTGAGCGGGTGGTCCCGGGCTCGATTCCCGGCGCAGGCTCTCGTTTATTCGATATCCTGGAGTAATGGTGAAAATGTACCCTTTACATATTGCCTAAGCAACACGAAGGGAACAGAATCTCCTGCAGTGATATTCACTCAATGAGGGAATTTTTTTCACTAAAAAATAATTCAACAAACTTTTAAATATTTTTAAGAACCCCAAACAATTTTCTAGTACGTAATACTTATGCACTCAAAACTGATGGATTATGGCGGGGGGTTCCATATCAAATTGTTGCCCAGAGCATCCCTTTGACTAGAGCGAGTTAGTAAGATGACGCAAAACTAGTGCGTCAGGAGGACTCATTGATTCCGTATCACGAAAATATCGTGGACTGCCTATTACCTCATCATCCACCAGCCGTAAATGGCCCCCTAGTGCATCTGAGCCCAGCGTTGTTATCTAAGCGCGCGGCGCCATTTTGGAACTGCCAGTGTCGTCAACAAGAAATCAAGTCGCGTATAAATACTGGTGGTGGTCACAATTGCCTAATCACTCTTAACACTGTGGTGGCTGCATTCGCATCATCGGAGGGGAAATTAATTTGGCAGCACTGCGATCTCTGACACGAGGAAGATATTTCCGGAGTCTCTCGTTTAATTTATACAGGTAATGATGCGCTGGTATTTATCATTTCTAATTTATTATTTAGAAATTGGCTACCAATTAATTTGGGTCAATCTGGTCGTCATCGATTGCGATTGTTTGCTTGCTCAACGCGGCTGTGTCATGTGCGATTCAATTTATATTACAATGCTATATTCAGCGATCAGTCATTGGCAAAGGATGAGCGTCCCCAAGTTTTAATTAACGTTTGCTTTAATTTTAATAATGTCAAATCTTTACTGTCAACTGCCCGGAGGTCATGTAATTGTCGGATGTCCCGCAAAATAAAATGGTCAAAATAGAAAGTTCTCACATCAATCTTACAATATGGATACTATTGGTGATTTAAACGGCCGGTGCAACGTTTTACCTTAAATTCCGAAAGCATAAAAATAATCATACTTTCTCATTAAACTAAGTTGAGATTGAGGTCCCTAATTATACCCGTAATTTGAATTGTTCATTGTCGAACAATAGCAATTTTAATTTAAAAATAAGATTTTACATTAAATTTAGAGTTTCGTCTAAAGTCTAAAATGTTGACTTTAGGCGAAACTCATCACTTAACTCAATTTTTATTTTACAAACGATAAAATTATTCATTTTTCACAACGAAAAATTAAATATCAGAAAACTGGTAACTGTATTTTTCTCCTATTCCAATATCTCCGAATTCAAAACCTTAAAAATATCAAACGAAGTAGTGAACATTTAAAAATCTTGCTACTTGCTGCAAAGATACTAATATCAGAATAATTAACTACAACAATATTGCATATGTTAACTACCCACAGGCGGCATAAGGATCCAGTTCACTTTTGTCAATATGAGATGGTCGGGGGTCTAGTTTGCGATGTCGAAGCCGTTACGGGTTTCGCCGCACTTGACACACAGTTGCTACCGACCCTGATTATTGCCACGCGATGACCTAAACCTAGAGCCAGTTGCACGCGCCAGGCAACAGGTAACAGGGGATAGGGGATTGGATAATTATTATCTACGTGCGTAAAATCGGACACGGTGCATAATCCAGTAGTCAACCTGGCACACATAAGAATCTTGTTTAAAACTTTGAGTTTAATTGTGAGGGTTAGAAATATAAAGTTCGTAATACGGGATTTACACGTACATTAGAACATTTTTGCTCGGAGAATATTTGCCTGGCGAGCAATTATTTACGAACTTTTCAAATGTAAATGGATGATCGGAGTTGGCAGAATCTTTCTCGGAAAGATTTCTTTGCTCGGATATAAGATTTAATAAATAGATTTTGTGTAAACTAATTTGGGCGCGCGAAACCGAATAACAAACCTAAAACTAACGAGCTGATTTATGACTAAAAACGTGGCAAAAAAAAGTTATGTAATAAGCTTAACGTAGAGTTGCGGAGAAAATCGCTTATTTTTCTCCTAGCGCGGTAACCGATGCTTGTTAATTTGATTAAAGCTCAATTGCTCAAGTGAGCTTTAATCAAATTAATAATAAGCTTAGGAAAAAAACATCGCACTAATGGCGATAAACTATGGAAATCTTGTTCTGAACTTAACCCTCAATCTTAAAAACAAGAACTCGATACAAAAAAAGAATCTAGCGTTCACCATAATTAACTGAAAAACAATTTCACAACGCAGTCCATGTTTGAGATTAAAACTCGCCCATATGAATACGAGTGTGTTAGTTAAATTATTTCCTCCAAATTTAGAACCAATATATTAAGATTGGTAGGAGAGCTACGTGGCCAACGAGTACCAGATATGATAATCATACCGAGCATCACCGCTATGGCTGATTATGATTCACACGTACATCATCATGCGCGTACGTTGCGTGGTTGCTATTCATCAGGGGACAGCGATATCGTCAGTCGTCAATGAACCAAATCGTTACCGCTCCTAAAGTGCTAGTCAAACACCATTAGAATCGCGATCACGAAATTCATTATTTTGGGGGCAACGGATATTCACCGTTCAGTCAGGCGCACGAGCTGGGCAACCTGAATGGACTGGCGGGACGCGCGGGCCACATCACATCCAAACATGCGCTAACAGGTTTTGGACAAAGCGCACGGGTTTATCAGAAACGAGGAAAATTAAAATCAATCTTCTGTCGTATAAACACTATACACACTATTTTTTTAGGGCCGCACCTTGCTAGTCCCAGTTCGCTTTACGACGAAATTGCTTCTGAAATTACTTTTATCTTGTGATACCAGTGTTGCGTCAAATACATGCACTTTCAGAGTGTACATCTACAGACTGCTGGATACGATCACCTGTGATTCGGGGAAAGAATTTTCAAAAGGGTTTCCGAAGACCTGATGACATGCCACTCTGCTTATTTGATAAACTAAAAATAAAGAAAAAAATCAATTAATACATTTGTGTAATCGTTGGATCTTCGCATGTCATTTTAAATTCCGAAAAAAGTTCGTCAACATATTAATGTTAGTAAAACGCTAAATCTCAATTTATTGTCAACAGTTACTTGCAATTTCGAAAATGCTTTTGGTGACGATACTGAAGATTGCCGTCGGCGTCTTGGCCGTTTGCTTTCTCGCCTTTTTCATTGCGACCATTGTCTTGGCCACCGAAGGTAAGTCAGAACGATGTAGAAGAAAAACGCAAAGTGCACTTAAAAATAATTTAAAATTTAAAAAGAAACAATCTCTGTGCTTCCTCACAATTGAACATGCTTCTGAATTGCGCTTTATTCTGGATAATTTTCAAATTTCTTGTTTTTTTCGGTCTTGTCTTGTTAAAAGAATCGACAACTATTCAAGCATATCAAATCTCTCACTAGTATTAATTACACAGGTAATTAACTGATAAGGAATGATTTATAGTCGATTATTGTATGGTTCCGATTTGTTAAAGATCACAAATCCGCGACTATCGCAAACATAGAAAACAACCGTTTTTCTCCGAAATCGTTTCGAGAATTCTATTGACATTTCAAGGTACAGATAGCGTGTAAACCTCCCAGCACCAAACGCTTCTAACAAAATCGAAATGTGAATGCGTTAACGTATGGTAATTTAGAGAAAGCCATTGACCAGGTGACAACCGAATAACCCACGTATCCCTTCCCGCTCTCATTTCCAGACAGCGGCGACGAGACCACCACCTCGAAGGCGACAACCACAACCACCACCACAACCACCACCAAGCCTCCCACCATGTCGACCGTCACCACCGACGCCTCCCCAGACGCCCCCACCGACGCCTCCACCGCCATCCCCACCGACGCCTCCACCGCCATCCCCACCAACGCCACCACAAACGCCACCACTACGACCGCCACCACTACCACTACCACTACCACCACCACTACCACCACCAAGCCTCCCACAATACCGACTGTCAGCACCGAACTCAACACTGACACCACCGTCACTGTCACCAACGCTCCCACCACAGTCACAGTCGCTCCCACCACCGTCACCGTCGCTCTCACCACCGCTTCCACGGAATCGCCATCGTCATCCTCCTTGTCACCCAGCAAACCTCCCAATGCAGGAGACCCAGGAAAGAGGAGCGTCATCATGTCTGCACTGAAAGTACGGTCGGTTAAGTCGGGAGTGGCGGCGGCCGCCTAGTGACCAGTGGTCAAGCCAAACTTCCCACGTCACGCACGCCGTCATCAACACAGGAGCGCAAGAACATCAGTAACCAGCACATCTTACATCGACCATCTGATGAACAGACGATCTAGGATCACTTTAAATAAATCATTGAAGAAAAACATAAAAAGGCGTGGATGTATAATATATCGAAAACATAGTCGATTTAAGATTGCTGAAAATGAAATACAACCAAATTATATTAACTAAAGCCCGATTGTTGAGACACTTTTAATCTGTCAGTTACAGAGGAAACAATAACCGCGAGCTTTCGGCAGTGATGCCTTCTTCGTTTGTGAATAAAATGAAATTCACCAACGAAGAAGGCATCACAACCGAAAATTCGTGTTATTTGTTTCCTAACAGATTAAAAGTGTGTGAACAATCGGACTTTATTTTACTTATTTGGTTGCGTAAGTATTTCATTTCCAGAAAGATTAAATCGAATTGATTGTCTATATATTTTCCATTCAAATCTTTTTACCTTATACCTGTATTTTTGACAACTGAGACGGACTTTTCATAATCTACAATTATCATCTAATTTTTCCATACACATACACACGATAAATTTTGACCATAACACATTCATATTTAAACGCTAACCTAGCAGCAGAAAATATCATCATTGTCACCCGTGTTGCACAATTTCTCGATATCCTGACCATCACCAAATTGAAGACTTGCGAAATTTTTAATATGGTGAAAATTTTGAACAAACCCTTTTGTGTACTTCATTCAACCATTTCGGGGAATTTACCCACCTTTAAATCGGTTAAAAAATCCTTTTGACAAAGAGAAATAAAATAGCAAGTGAATTGTTTTGACAGTTCTGGCGACCATAACGAGAAAAAAAGAACAGCAATAGATGTGATGCACGGATTACTTCGATGTGATGCACGGATTTTCGAATTCCGGTAATTTATTGTGTCGTATAAATCTTTTTTGTAAGCAGCTGAGTATTTCGAATGCGATATTTGCTGGCCTGTATTGTTATTCTGTTCGTGCAATCGACACAAAGCTGGATAAGACTGTATTTTTTTATTTGTGTGTATTTTGCAATAAAATTATTTATAGCTTAAAATATGTAATCGCTAGTTCGGTATGAAGTACCTCTTCATCCGGAGTGGTCTGGGTTTTTCTTAGATTGAAGCAGACTTGGAAGAAAAAGATAAGACCTCACTGATTGTTCTGGTTACACAATCTAAAGAACGCAATACATTTGGTCCTCAATTCCTAATTCGTTATATCGTTACCTTGAGAGTTTGTACAACGTGTGATAAAATTGTTAGTATTTGAAACTTTGATATTCCAGTGTCCGTCTGCGATGAAAAAAGTGTCAGTTCTCGTTACAGTTTCTCAAAAATTAAAAGAAATCTAGGCGTTCCTAAGTTCCTAAAAAAAAAGGAACCAGTCACTTAGAACAAAACTTTTCCGTTCTGTTCCTACCCAACACAGATTTCAAGACATGTCAAAAACTAAAATGTATTTTAAACTACTGAAAACTAAGTTCAATCACTCCAAACCGTGAACGCTAAGCCACCAGGTGGCGCATATTCCAATATTTCGGCAGCGTCACAGAAGACGCTTAGCCAGGCAAATAAATATTATAATCCCAAGAAGGGATCGATCAATGAAAAATATTTAAAGAAACCAAGAAAACTAGGATAATATCTGCTACTCTCAATAGTTAACCAATGTATGGAACAATGGATCAATATGAAAAATTGTCGAGCACAGAGGCCACAACAGATCTTGAATGACGCATTTATTATCTCGAAGTAAAAGCGTTACGTTATTTGCGAAAGCATTACGTAAGCTAGTCTCACAAAGAGACTGACTGATATCCTGTCAGACGTGCCATCCAAAATAAAAATAATTTATAACTTCATTAATACAGCAGTATTATCTGACACGAAAAAGCAAGATCCACTTCTATGTGGACATCAGAAACATTGTTAAATAAATTGCTGTTTATAATCGACGAGGCTCATGTATCCAGACATTTATCTCAGAGCTCCATAGGTATAGCACTAGTTGGTTTGACTCACATAAAGATTGATGGATGAATCAGGTCACGGCGCGATCAAGATAATCCACACCCACTCCAAAACAGAAACTAGGGGACATAATTTAAAGGATAGAACATTTTGTATCGCATGTATCCAATTAAACAAGGATACGCTATCAGTAAGGTACGCCGAACAGCGTTTGGGGGATCCCAAAATGTTTCTTAAATCTAGATCATTTCATAATGATTGATCAATGTCAGCTTGAAGGAAAAAACCCACATAGACCGTCTACTTTCAGAGAATCAGGGATATTTGTGCCTCAATGATCCAGTGAATTAATTAGGCTATTGGCTGAATTAGTTAAATTGAACGCGATTATTAACGAATTCATATACCATATATTCCATGATTAACACACTTTTTGAGATGCAGCAGATTTCAGATTTTCATGTATGCATTTAAAATCACAAACCGATTGGAAAATAAAAGATAAAACGCATTTTTAAGTCTCTTTGTCTTTGCCTGGCAATACATAATCGCTTACCGAGTGACGGAGGCGAATTTATAAAAGCAAATAACTCGTTATTGGCTCGGTTGGTATTTACACGAAAAGCATATACAAAGATTTACTTTTAATATTGCCTCATTTGTCATAAAAGTGCCCGCAATCTCCCCGTCAGGCGAAAGTAGGTTTTATACCGACGCCGAGTGCTAAACGTCATACACGTTTGCATTAGGTTTATATTAGGCATTAGTACAGCAATATAAAAAGGTGATAAGCCGGTGTTCTTATGGCAATTTATCAGCAGTATTGGGTTCGTTTCTTTTTAAAAGGAACCTTTTCCAGTTCCTGTTCCTCTGATGAAAAAAAAACAGTTCCCGTTCCAGTTTAATCAGAAATTAAAAGGAACCTGGGCGTTCTTAGTTCCTTTTCAAAAATAAACCTGGACCTTCTCGGTTCCTTCGATTAAAAAATATTAAAAATGATTTCGTGAAATAACGAATAACACGTTTGTAGATTAAATATTAGCGTGTAAAATTGTTAACTTTGAGTACTCGAAGAAAATAAGGTTTTCACAAAAGAACTCTGTATACAGAAAAGGAACCCACGTTCCAGTTCGTCAGAAAAAAGGAACCAGTTCCCATTCCAGTTCCTGTAGAAATAAAAGGAACCAGTACCCGTTCCAGTTCCTGCATAAATAAAAATAACCTATCAGTTCCTAAGTTCTTTTAAAAAATGAACGAGTTCCTAGGAACGGAACTTTTCCGTTCCGTTCCTACCCAACATTGTTTATCAGCGGGATACGATATGACCAGAACGTTCGTGATTGTGGGCTCACTAGTGACGAATTAATCATCAGGATGGAGAAATCACCACCATCAGACTGAGACGACATCTCATGTCAGAACCTGTCACATCCGATACTGCAAAGGAATTTCGCAATTGGCGGAAAAAAGAACGACACGTGGTCTATTATTTCGATAGTGTGCGCAATCGACAATTGATAATTGAACGGTTCATCTAGATTAATATAGAGAAAAAGGGCGGACTGTCAATCCTTATTGAACAACGATCAGTTGTGCCGATTCTTAAACAGGTGAGGCCACAGTGCTTCACACCTTTACGCTGAATTTGGACTTGCAAAAGAAATTTACATGCGTCTTTCCTGTACCAGACAACTGGTCTATTTTCGCCATCCAACTTGGATAATTCAACAAGCGTGATACAGGTACGTCTTTTGAAACACCAGAAAAGGCTCTGATCGATATATGCAGTATTAAATATTATTTAATCCTGCGAAATTGATCGATACATGCAGGATTACATTTTTTTTAAATTAGTAATCAGCATTCGACCACTGGCATGACCAATTGTCAGAGGGTGTAATGAAAAGTTTTAATTGAAATAATTCATTTCTAATTAAATACTTTATTGTTATCTGAGCAAAAAAAAAAATGACAAACAAAATGTGTCAAGAATTTAACAAATGAAATAATCAAAATCTCAATTTCTAAATGCAAAACATTTCCAACGCTTTGCGATATATTCTGTTGTGGTGCTCTAAGCATAAGGCTTTTTTCTGTTAGCAAATGGATAATTGACGTACTGTATATGTAAATCATATGGTCCAGATGATTTTTATCGCAAAGGAAAATATTCGCCTACTGTTTGCGGGGAAAAGCATAACATGTACAAATAAATAGACATGAATGAAACTGCATTTAGAGGAGTATTTGGGCTAAATTGTAATTTATATCCAGTCAGTCTGGATATGAGTCTATTCCCGCTGCTAATTTCTGAGTAGCCAAACGCTTGTTGGAACAATTGAGGGGGGACATTAGAATAATAACATTTTGCAGCTGTTGCGAAGTTATAAAATTAAGTCCATCCCCGACAACCACGAGGCGCGCACCCACAGTCGGCAGGCAAGTCAAACCCATAAATTAAGCGTTCCGTATATACGAGGGCTGATTGAAAAGTGTTGGAAATAACTTAATAACTTTCGAACAAATAGAGTCACAAGTTGTTTTAAAATTTAGTCACGTACTACAAAATTAGTTTTTTGTTCGAAAACAATATACTCGGGTATTGGCAAAGTAACAGGAGGGGTACATAATCTACTGTAGTGATATTCCCAACTGTAAAGGAAATTTCCCCTTACAAATACTTTTAAAAAAGAGCGCAATGGTTGAATTTTTGCCTGACACATTAATTTAAAAAATACTTTTGTAAAATTTCTGAATCATTCTTAAATATAAATTACACGAAGGGCTTAAGAAGAACGTGACGTTCAAGAACATTAATAAGGCTTTATTTTGCATCAGTCAAACTATTTCCTGCATAAGTTGTGATGACGAGCTAATTTTAATAGGCTCAGTTTTTCGAACATAAAATAGAACGACTAAACTAAACACATCTGATAGCTAAGGCAAATACGATGTAGCACGTATAGAAATTTAGAAATAACCTATGGTGGTCATCTGCACAATAGTTATTAAGGTGTTAATATTACTTTTCGAACTACCTACGTATACGCATGTAAGTGGCGTATGCCGCATATTGTGTTTGCCTAGTCAAAACAGATCCTATGATGTCTCAATTTATTCTGTCTAGCAGCACTTCCGTTTTACAATCAGAACTACTTCATGCCATCAGAAATTTGAATTATAATCCCCAAATCTGAATTAATCGTATCAATTACTACTCCCACGGCATTTACTAGCTAATTAACACTTGTTTGAGGAATTCCAGGTTCCGGATAAGGTCGAATGCTCAATGTGCCACTGAAAGTTGTGGGAAACAGCTAGCAAAAACGAATGAAACGCATACGCACGTTAATGTGTATATTTGGCTAGGTAAATATGGTATATCGCATCTGAAAGCCATTAAATACCAAACAAATTCAATTTATAACGTCAATTCAATGTTCGAACACATGTGCATTACGGCGAACCAAACGGTCAAAACCCCGTGTGTACATTGACTCACTTAAACCGAGTCGACTCACCCCAAAAGGTGGTAATCATACAGTATTACAGGTGACTCATGTGCGTTCCAATTAATTGAAACTAGACAATTCACTGCCACTGCTGATAAAAAATATTGATTTTATTGGATTATCGATTGTATCGACAAGTAATTTACAGAGTTCGAAATAGGACTGCATTCCCACACCAAAACACCATTTCATTTCAGATACTGTTTCAATATCGAAATAATTTAACCAATTGATCAGCGAATTGTATATGCACGTCACTCGTTAGTCAGGTTCAGCCATGTTAGGATAAACAAGTCTAAAAACGAGAAATAAAAAAAAGCTCGCACGTGTTTCGAAGCAAGTGACCCGTTGATCCTCGGATCCATCGGGTCACACAGCAGACATTCGACCTATATGCTTGACTGTGTAACATATTACGGGTGGCTGACCCACGACCCAAAGTCCCCGTCCTAATGGATGGATGATATTGCTGGATCGCGCAGTCAATACAAAACACGATGGGCTAAAAGCCAGTTATCGCGAGGTCAGGCATACGCAATGCAACAATGTCTGGATTAATCAAGCCGTGCGAAAATTTGGAAAAAAATCGCGTATAAAGTGGTGAAACTGGCACATTTTTCTTGTAATTACAATGGTAAGTGTAGCAATGCTACTAAATTGAAATTTCCTTTTTACTTTTCGTAGCGCTTTAATACTGCAAGGCGAATTTCAGTAGAGTTGTCAACCAGAAATAGAAGGTATGGGATTTTCGGATACCAACAGCCTTCCGAAAATCCAATGAAAATTTTAAATGTGTTCCAAAAGCTACTAAATCAAAATGAAAAAACTCGAACAATAAACTAGACATTAAAAGTCGCAAATGACAGCAGTTAAAATAACAAAAATGATATTTTCTAACTATGAAAATGTCAACTGGAAATGACGGAAATGTCAACTACGGTAGTTTACAAATTGTTCGACTAGAACACACTTACCCACCGTCATCGCTCATGAAAATTTGAGAAAATTACGAGAACGAGTAAGTAAAGATCAAAATTATGTTTCAGTTACTTCGAATTTTCATGAATGAAGATATCTGACGGTGGTTAAGTTTTAGTCGAACAATTCGCAAAATTAATTCAATCATTTTTAGACTTCGCCGAGCTTTTTTGTACCTTTTTAATTCATGGAAATGCTGTTGGCCAAAAAGATAATTTCTAAATAAAAATAGTCATTCAGGTTAACAAAAACATTAAAATTAAATAGGAACTTTTTTTGCGGTGAACAGTTATTTTGGTTTCATTTTTACTTTTACGAAACAGAAATCGCATTGGCAGGTACTCCACATAGAAAATATGTATTTTCACGTGCAAACTGATTAATGGTGAAGAGGTGCGATGAGTTTGACGGGAGAAGGGTGACGACTATCTATGTCAAGCTAACCTAGTTAGCTATCGACGCGAAAAGTTTCAAGGTTCTTGCGAACGCTCCGGCATTGCGCTAAAATTCATTTTGAAGCGAGTATATTGATATGATATTATAGAATAATATCGCGATCGAACTTCGAAAAACAGAAAAACAAACGCAAGCTGAAATAATCGATAACGAACCCTAACCCACGTTGTCAAATATTGTCAACATTGACAAATAAAAATCACGATGAACTTGGTCGTGTAATCTGCAATCATGACTGTCGCCTGTCTGACACATTTATTGCACATGTTCCCTTTTATTTATAACTGAATTTCCCTTGAATGTTTACTAAAGAATTGATTTATTTTAATAATGACCCAACCAATAATGAATTTCAATTAAAGACTTTCGACGCCGTCAACGCAGATTGCAGAAAAGAACTGTCTGCGACCATCGCCCCACCAAAATTACTAAAAGCCCGCTGTGTTTGCCAACTGACAAGGGGCAACAAAATGTATATTTTGGCGGTCCAATCTGCGATTACGCAAAAACATGTCAATGATAACATGTTGTCGTCATCAATATATGAGAAAGTGTAAGCTAATTTCATGTCATAATTACATATTATTTTCAGAGACAATTTAACATGGAGGAAGCTCCACGGGAGATTAAAATGAGGTAACCACTTTGGACATGTTACAATAACATTGGGATTGAGAATTTATCGGTAGATAATTGATAAGCAATCAGAACTTGCAAGTGCGAGTTTGTGCTGCTGGTTGTTGACACAAACTTTTCTCAACTTAATTTCAGGATAACAATAATTTATTATTTTATGGGGAAATTCCCTTCACTATAGTGAATATCACAAGATAAGATTCTATACCGCTCGTGCTGCTTAGACAATGTGTGAGGGGCACATTGTTACTATGATATTATGAATACTGTATATTAAAAAAAAAAAAAAATCGAAAAAGTACTGACATATTTTTTATGCTCATACAATGCTAATATTTAAATTTAATTCGCTGAGATTTCAAATTTGACACTAAAATATCCAGAACAATTTTATTGTAATTCTCCTATTATTTAAACAAATTACCAGGTTAATGCAATTGGAATAAGTGTCCACTAATACAATGTAAGAGCACCGCAGAAGTCTCCAAAAGTACCATAAAGAATTGGCTTGGCACACCTGACTTGAAGTGTTTTACACTAACTACATGGGAACTGTGTAAACAATTCATTTGGCATGCAGCCAATGTTGCCAATGATCCTTTGTTTGACAATTTCTTGCTAGCTACGCATTTGCATAAATTGTTTTCTTATTATTCTTCCACAGCGGAGGTGGCTTTCGATACACCTACCACGAACTGAGCAAAACAAAAAAGATACTAATTCTGCTCATCATTATTTTGAGCTGTCTGACCATTGCATTTCTAGTCTCAACTATAGTCCTCGCTGTCCAGAGTAAGCTATTTTTTTTCTAATCAATAAGGCAAATACACAGTCGTAAAAAAAGTAAATTAATCCACTTAATGAATGCCGCTTTGAATAGTGCTTGAATTTCACAGTGCTAAATAAATGCGGATTTAAATATTTTAACTCCTTCAGTTTGATGGGCATTAACAATGAGCAAAACCTAATAACTATAAATTTACTTAATAATTTTAATAACTTTCCATCGCCTCCATTAGTTCCTAGAAAGTTATTAAAATTATTAACTATAAATTTACTTAATAATTTTAATAACTTTCTAGGAACTAATGGAGGCGATGGAAATACACCGGTCCCCCCGATCACCACACCGAAAACAACACCAACTTCTGGCCTAGAATCTACAACAACTGAGTCATCAATAACAGGTTCTTCAGAAACCTATCCTACACCTGGATCACCAAAAACATATCCTACAACTGAGTCACCGCTATTGTCTA
>JAUJYS010000640.1:0-21580 GCA_033995665.1 Melogona broelemanni
GGGGCAGGGAAGGGAAGGGATTGGGAATGGCAGCTGGAATAGCCAGACTGCAGGATTCACCCCTAAGCTCTGGACTCCCTAATGTAAGCTTAGGGGTGACGCCAGTACCCCAGGCTAACGAATAAACGAATGCCTGCGCCGGGAATCGAACCGGGACCGTCGGCTTCGTAGGATGTAGCCATACCCACTGAGCCATCGTTACGTACATTATATTCAATGGCAAATCAAATGACCAACCCAGGACGAAGATGTCTTAATTCTATCACTACTACTATATTTACTACTACTGTACTACTATTACTTGTATATTTAGAGGCTGGGACTGCTTGTGGGACACATTGTATTTGTAATAAATTTTGACTTGCCTGGGCTTTTCCTTTACGATGACAATTCCGCCACGGTCCACTAACAGATGCAGTAACCGGCACCTCACTGGAGCCAGAAGTAACAGCCGTGATACCAGCGCACGGCTCCTCATTCTCCTTCTCATCCTCCTGGCTCGTCTCCAATGACATTCTCCCACTCCCACCACCACTCCCGAAAATCTTCCCATTTAACTCCAACAAGTCACTGTCCGACTTGAGACGCAACAACGGTTTGCCTCTCCTTTCTCCAACAGCTCCAGCCACATAAACACTCTTTGCCGGCTTTCGTACAGACGATCCAGCCTCTCCAGCACTGTCTGACGACTCAGAGGTGGTCGTGATCCCATTAGAGAATGGTCCGGCCTCACTTCGACACTCCTCAATGCTGGACTGTGATGACGAGCATCCTGAGCATCCAGTCACCTCCACACCCAAGACAGCACCACTCAATTGTCCAACACAGCTCTCTTCATCGTTTGAGGATGATCTGGAGGACCTGGGGGATGTGGCTCGCACACTGACACCACGTGACCAGTTGCCCATCATCTTGTAATTGGTGGCAGCAGTGGGACCGCGCAGGGACAGGTGCTGGTAGAGGTGCTGGAGGTGGCAGGCGGGTGGTGAGATGGTAGGAAGACTGATGGGGACACTGTGACGGCGTCGGCCCAGCACACGTTCGGAGGGGAGGGGGAAGGAGGTGTCCTCATCTTCATCGTCATCATCGTCCTCTGTGGTGACGTCACTGGGACGTTCAGAGTCGGTGTTGCCACCACCATCGTCGGATGATGGGTCGAGCCCACTGCCACCAGCGCCAGGGGATGGGTCAGTGGTGGTGGTGGTTGTGGTGGATGAGGACAGAGAGACTGTTTTGGATTTGAGCTGCTCGGAGTCTTCTAGGGCGACCAGGTTGTCCCACTTTTTCTGGATGAAAAAGAGAGGCGAAATAAAATAAATATTAATTTTGAAATAAAATAAACACATTGTATAAATTTGGATGTAGAAGAATATAACTTTCGAAATGAAAGAAATATAAATCACTTAAATGAATCAATAAATAGCACAACAGGAGATTATGTACCCCTCCAACCACTTGAGCAGTTGTGGAGGGGCACATATTCACCAGTGCGCAGAGACTGAATTTACGGAAGCATGACCTGGAAAATGAACCCCGGGACACACGACACTAGTGAGTGACAATGTGTGTTTCAGTATGGACGGGTCACAGGTGGATGGATTACCTGATTGCAGCGCAGGTTTTCCACCAATAGGGAGGAAAGTGGAGTCTGCAGGAAATGGTTCCACTCCTCGAAGAGAGGTGTCACCACAAACCGGAAGAAGCCTGCCACATCAAGAATGAAGGTAACAAAATTTAGTACCTTATCAGACTAGTTGGCGAACGTTGACATATTTATACTTTAACATTGAAATAAAATCAATTTTGCTAAATTCTTTTGCTTTTACATGTATATTAAAAAGACATTAATATATTCATTTCAATTTGCATAGCACACAGATATAGATTTAATATATATATTTTTTAATTGTCCCTTATCAACAAATTTGTCCATAAATTGTCCAAAATTTGTTTATTTGAGGAATCTTACCGGCTTGTATCTTGGCAATGGTGGTGCTAGTTCTGTCGCACAGTGACGTCACGGGTAGATTCATTCGTCTCTCTACATCACCTTGCTGGAAGAATTCCTCGCACACCTGCTGGCTCCATTTGGTGCTGATCTCCCAGGGACGACAGGGGTTGCAGATATCGGCACACTTCAGCGCTATCTTGAAACGGGGAAATTAAGAAAAAGAAAAACTAAATTAGACAAAAGAAATTCCCCTGCGGACATGATTAACACAGATTATCACTGAATTTAGCTAATTATCAATTTTAAAAATATGAAATGCTGCAAATATACAGTATAAAATAAAACGACTACGAATGTTCATCGGAAGTTAAAATTATACAGTATAAACTTCGAATAATTTATTTGCCTATTAAATCCTGAGATACAATTATCATTTCCCTATTTTAATTTCCCCAACTTTTCCCTGTCCTGGTTTTCCTCACCTGCAAAATGAAGTGACGATGATGTTGATCGCCCAGATCCAGCTGTTCGTCTTCCATGTAATGCTGAAACCCAAAAAGTAAGAATCAAGTTTATGGCGCATCCTGTTACATAACCATGATAGAATGACTTAATGGTGCCTTTTTTTGGAGATTGGCCAACTTACCTTGAATCGGCCCAGAAATTCGCCTTGCCTCGCGATATCCGTGGCTAGAATCAACGAACGAATATGGAATGTGATCTCTTCCCTGAAAAACAAAAAAGCAAATTGATTTTAAAATAATTTTGTATTTTTTTTTTAAATCTGAGAAATCTTGATTTTTAAAATCTGACATTTTTTTTAGGAAGTTATACTTCCGCCACAAAAAAATTTATTTCTAATTGTTTTAAAGACTCAAATTAAGATAGCTTTTTTTCAGTCCATGATGAGGTTACTTACCACTCTCGCTTGCTCATGTGATTGAGGACTCCTGACTGAATCAGACAACAGAGAGCGCTGCGCCAATGATGATTTTCCAACACGGAAGAATTCTAAAGAATTAGACAAGATGCCTTAAGATCATTCAACACCCAGACACCCGTGAAAACTACGTTTCATTACACACCAAAACTATAATGAACAATAATTATTAAGCAAGAAAATAATCATTAACATACATTTTTTTAATTGAAATATATTTTTATAATTTAGCTTTTAACACAGGTTTACTGATAGTACATTGATAATACCGGAGTAACTCAGATAATTATTAAAAAAAATAACGAACAATAATTTGAATCTATACTATATTCCTTTCTTTGGGCGTAATATGTGTCTGAATGTCCGTCCGTCTTGGTTCGGTTTTTCTCCGTCAGGGTCGCTCTTGAGTAACAGTCTTGCCTGCCGTCGGGGGCGCTCTTGAGCAACAGTCTTGCCTGCCGAGCCACTGGGGCAATCATTGCAATGAGCGCTTACCCAGTGGCTCGCAAGGTAAGACTGTTAGTAAGACTGTTGCTCAAGAGCGCCCCCGACGGAGAAAATCCAAACCACGACGGACGGACATTTCAACATTTCTTTGGGCGTGGCTTCTTTGGGCGTGGCATGTGTCTGAAACACATGCCACGCCCAAAGAAAGAATATAGTATTGATATTAGAGTAATAATCCAAAACAAGTAAAAATTGGACAAAATGGGCGTGAAAATGGAAAATTTAGTTGAATAAAAACACGTAAATATTTCAGTTTCAATTCCAGTCACATATTTGAATTGTCAATCGATATATATGACATTGATAAACACTTAACACATGGGGTAGGGAGAGGGTTGAAGGTCATCCACTGACCTTGTATAGCGCAGCCAAGTGATTGGACGTAGCAATGAGAAATGGCTGGTTGACACCCGGATGATCCAGATCGTGGGTGACAGCCGCCAACAATGAGGTCAGGATCTCTAGTTTGGTGATGTGCTGATTAATCTATAAATTCAACATCAAAAAGGGTGCGTCGTTAAAATAAGTGGATATTGAGAAATGATCGTGGCTATCTGAACACGAGAATTACATCTTATAATGGTTTATTTCATTCACATTACGACAATTTTTATTTTTTGCGAAGGTCTATTCAATTTTATGATTTGTGCTTGGAGTTTCGCCAGCTCTAGTCGTCGCTTACCCCAGACCTGTCCTGGGTTTATCGTGCTTTTGGTGTAGCTATCTGAGCCTATCTCTATGCGCTTCATTCCCATAATATACTACACATTTTATAACATTAAAAACGCAAGATAGAACTACAAATACAAAGATCACGATGGGAATCTAACCCGGGACAAAATAAAACCAAAATTTGGCCTGATTATTTGTTCCCAAGGATGGTGAAGAATATATCTTTATTTGGTTCAAACGTTTCCTTTAACTCAAAAAAATGTTCAATTACACAACCGACCACAATCATGGACCTTAAAATTTTGAAAGAAATTAGCTAAATCCGATATTTCCGATATTATATATAAATATTAGAGCAGATTCTGTACTCTTACTATTATTATTAGAAAAAACTGGGTAATTTAATCAATTTAGGGCAATTAGATTTCGCCATTAATACCCTGACATCCGAATAAAAAATAGCTAGCGCTGGGAATCGAACCCGAGACACTGTCACACCACTAAGTCTGTTTCTCCAAACCACACTGAGGTCGTTTTCGAATTTTGAAAAAGAAAAATGTGAAATTAAATTGCTCTAATTCTGACCTTATTCTCCTTGAGGAAGCAGTGCATGGCCTGCGTGACGTCACTGGCATGCACGGCGTTATGGTAGGGGTTGTTGCTATGGTAACCATCCTCGATGAGCCGCAGACAACGCCACAGGAGGACAACGTCCAGCTTGAAGGCATCAATCAGTCCGTACTCCTGAAACAGGTAGAAGAGCAGGGTGGGCAGGGAGCGACCTGGAAAGAAAACAATTACGATATGTCAATTACATAGTACAACGAACATGTCATTTTTACCATCACTATTTTACTTAACTACTACAGTATACACATACATGTACATTTACACCTCTCTCTAGGGGAGAGAAGGCCGGACCTAATCATTTGGCCTAGCCAAGGCTTAGGTAGGGATCGTTAACGTGGACCCAGTGTTGGGTTTCGTGTTGGAATTCGTTCCTTTTCTGAGGAACGGGAACGAGTTCCTTTACAAGCCCGCGCGTACCCGACAACGTACAGGCATGATTCCTACGGCTTTACTTCCATTCCGAAATGTGGCGTGTACGAGTTTTTCCTACCAAAAAAATTTCGGAAGTCCCATTCGGGAATTGAACTCGCGATCCCGTATGTCTTAGAACTACGTTAAGTACGTATGGCCACTAGGTCATACGACACCTCTTCACATATAGGCTGGCAGGGGGGGGGGGAGAGGGAGAAGCAACGATTGTGCCACCGATGCGAGGTCCAGAATTAATATTCACTAATAATTGATTAGGACAAGATAATTGGCCGGCAGATAGCTACATGGCCGGGACCTGAGGAAGTTGTAAACAAACTACGCCTCCACCATGTTTCTCCATCAACTGAACATAAATTAAATGCCAGCGTGGATCGATCAATTAATTAGTCAGCATACAGGGTGCTGCAGAAATTGTATCGCAACATCCACGAGGATAATTACACACTGCATTGCCATTACAGGCTTCATACTGAATATAAAAATCAGTTTCCGTTGACTAAAATCGAAATTTTCCCAGACTCTTCCCTAAAAAAAATCAAAATTTTACATACTATTTTCTCATTATTTTAGAACAAACTAGTCGGCAAAATAATATTCCTTACCAAAAATTAGTAAACAACACGTTGCGCGATTTTGTTTAGATTGTAGCACATAGAAAAAGGAAAAAAAAAACACTCGCTTTTTCCTTCTAATTGCAAGTAATACTCAAAAATAAGGAAGAGCGCGCGCAGCGCGAATATTTTTGACAGGGGTTTATAATGTTAAGTGTAAAAATAAAAGACTAAAAAATGTTTTAATTCAAATTTAAAAACAATTGTCCCTAAGCCTTACCTGACTTTTCAAAACTTGTAAACGATTTTTTCCCCCTGACTTTCCCTGACAAAAAATAATTTCTCCTGATATTCCAGGCGTGTATGAACCCTGCGTTATTTCAAATCGAACGAACGATGCTTCGACATAGTTAGTCCCCACGCGGATGTTCACAACTATTTTTGATAGCAGGATTAATTGCACGTGCGCGCCAATAAATTTCGCTGACGTCATCAATTAATTTTGTATAAGTTTTTAACATCGTGTCTGGGACAATGAAGTGTATAAGGCAATTTGCCATTTCGACGAATGACAATTAAAATAATGCGACACCAATAAATCATGGCTTCTAATTAAAATAAAGTACATCACGGTGAATATATTAAAAAGTTAGAAATAATTTTTCGGCAGGGTGCCAAAAATGTTTAGAATCTGTTGTAGATACTCGGGTGGGTGGGGGAGGGAGATTTTTATGGTGTGATTATGGCTATAGCTTATTTTTTGCAACTGACAACAAAATAGAACGATGTCAAGATTGAATTTTGAAGGTGGTTTTATTGCCAGAGTTTCGATTCTTCAAAAATGTAGGTAAAAAAATCTTCTATTTTAATATAACATTAAATAACCGAATTGAAATGTATGATAGTTATATAAAAATTTAAATTTTGAAATTTTATGTCAGCGGCTATATCAAAATTAAAAAATATGAAATCAAATTGCCATACGTTATATTAAAAACATATTAATTCTATATTATTCTAAATTGTGATAAAATTCCGGTAAAATTCTGAATTAAAAATATCAGACTAATATTAACATTGCACATGTTAAATAATAAAAAACTTAAATGCTTCAATATACCATCTGAATTACTGGATTGAAAATATATTTTTTTATTATTTGACCGTTATTATCACTGTTATTATTTGCTTCAAACGTACCTCCGGTCACACTGTCCAAGATGAAGGTGTTAAAATTCCATCTTCCTGTTTGAGATAACACTTTCTGGAATTGGAAGATAACACATCATTAAAAACACACTCAAAATAAATTATTCCTTGAGTTATAGATGCAATTATTCTGCATCAAATAATTTTCAAGACAAACGGGGTGTATGGCATAAAGATGAATCACAAAACCCGTTCATTGCCTGAATATTTATATGTATTTAAAATCTTAAAATGCAAGACCCAGTAAACAAAAATCGAAAACACTGCTCTAAAAATGTTAAATGTTTTCAAATGTCAAAAAAAAATTCAGCCAACCGCAGTGTATTGCATTGTCAAGATTCTGAAAATGTATTTAAAATCTTGAAATACAACCCCCCCCCTCAAACTAAGAATGTTAACGTTACCATGGTCTGTCTCTGATGACTTCCCTCCGCCATTCCCTCCTCCAGACTACCACGACGCCGCAACCGCTTGGGGCGCTGTTTCCAATGCAGGGTTAGAAAACGTCCCGTTCGACGAGGACGACTTTCGGACGTGTTCATTCCTGGAGAACATCGCAGCAAATTTCAATCAAGCAAAAGTTTTTAATGTCATGTCACAAATAGGTTATAGCGCCAGGAGTATCACAACAAAGGGTCAAGGACTCAAGGGTTAATAAGGTCAGAGCCAACAGAGGTAGGTCACAAAATAAACTTTCAAACTAATCGGTGAAAATTAAACTACAATATAAATAACGTGTAGAATCATTTTAAGAACGTCAGGAATTGTCGATTTTATAATATCGGAATTAACGATCGGTAACATTGCCAAGCTTTTATTCATAAAATGAAGATCACCAGGTATCATTTAAGACACGATAGTACATTTTATGTACTGTTCTTTAAGGAGGCTAACATTTGGCACAGCCTAGACTTCTGACGTATGTTGAGATCTTTAACGTGTATCTGACAACGTACAGACACTGCTCACACAGCTTTACTTCCATTCATTCCTAAGGAAGGCGTGTGTACGAATTTCTCTCGCCCGAAAAATTTCGGCGACCACTGTTAGGAATTGAACCCGCGATCACGGGCATAGTAGACAAACACGCTAACCACTACGCCACATGGCAATTCTAAATCGGCATTCTTGCATTCTAGTTTCAGCTGCAAAGCTTCATCGGTGTTAGACGCCAAAAAAAAAGGATTTAAATAAATCGTTTCCAAATGAGAGTCCCGCGACCTCCAAAAAATGATAACACACGCATTTCACCAATCCTATATACAGGCTATACAACACACGCTAGGCGTGATTTAAGTTGTGAGGGGTGGAGGTGGGGGCGGTATATACACCGTGATTCATAAATATGCGTACCGCTCGCCGTAGTTCCATATAACTGCTAAAAATGACCGAATTGGTATGAAATTTGGCACCATTATATTACAGTATGAATGACTTTTTCATGTTTTTTATTTAAATTTCCGGTTACGAATTTTGCATTTTAGAAGCGGCGCTGCGTTAGAGAAACTGGCACGCATTGATGTGTCACTGCGGAAATGGTGGTCCCGTCTTCGCGCGCGTGCTGCTGCTGCTGCCGGTAGACATTTTAAACATAAACTGAAATAGCTCAAAGGTTCACATCTATTTACTTAATATTTGTGCCAAATTTCATAACAATCCGGTTATTTTTTAATTGAGTAATGGAGCTACGGCGAGGGTTACGCATACTTATGAATCACGGTGTGCACAGAAAGCTCACTCAACGCGAACAGCCTCTGAATTCATCCGCCCACGCAGCAGCCATGAGCCGCGAGCCGGCATGCCTTTTCGCTTTCCCCTCCCCACCCCCAGTCACTTGCCCTACTAATACATTCAGTGTAAACATGAGCACAAGTTCAAATAAAATCGAAACTTCCTATTTGTAAACGTGTGTGTTGTCGACGAAAAACCAGATGTACGTTTGTTGCGCGTTATTTTTTGGGGGCGGAATGCTTTTAGCCGGGGATTTATTTGCAAATTGAAAATTTTGCTCTGGGCAAATATCCCTAGCTTTGATGTTCTAAGAATAAAAGTCATTGAATGTGTTTAAAGAGAATTTGTTTTTAAAACATAAAACATATTTTCAAAGAATGTAATTTATTTTCAAAGAATGCAATTTATTTTCGAAGAATAAAAATTATTTTCAAATAATAATATATATTTTCGAGAAATAAAATACACTGAGTGAACACTTTTAATTGATACATCCTTTTTTTTTTGGAAAAGATGATGTACCTTTGCCGGTTTTTAAATTTCACGTGACGTCGTTGGCCAGGAAAAAAAAGGATGCATTAGCATTGTAAGCTGCTAAAAATCTACCATTTCACCTTAATCATGAGGAAATAGCTTTATTTGAGTGACTTAGAACGTGGCATGGCTGTAGGTTTATCAGTTAGTGATCACTCAAGTGTATATTTTCGAAGAGTAAAATTTATTTTTAAAGAATATAATTTATTTTTAAAGGCTAGAAGTAATGTTAAAATAATAAAAATGAGCGATTAATATACATCGAGATTAATATACAGGATAACTAATAATATTTTTATTGCTTGAAACATTTAACAAGAGGTGCATAGCCCCGAGCTCTCCTGACACCATCCATCCACGTAATACGTGGTCTTCTCCTTTTTGTGCTGCCCTCCATTTTTCCGAGCATAATATTTCACCCCCCCCCCCCACCAGCCTACAAGACATACGCTAAGAGAACGATAAATGTGAGTTCTACTGTACGACAAACTCCATAAATCCAAATTCATTTCGCAATTTCCGAAAGGCAACCCTAGAAGCATTAAACGAGGAAGAAAGGGAAAAAAAAAAAAAAAAACACTTACTGGATAATAGCGTCAATTCCACCTGCGTGAGAACCGATTCCAGAGCATTCACCGAATCAGGACTGGATGCTGTAGTAGTACCTGTGATTCAACAAAAATAAATAAATATATTCAATATTGTCGATGGAATTACCATAATAGGAGATATTTCACTGAACACAGTATATATTTTTATTTCTAACTTCAGAAGTGGCCAAACAGATGTTGTATTCTTTGTGCATTTTTTTTAAATCGCTGAAGTGCTAATCACTACATGATTTATACCCCTCGTGTCGCTATGGCGATATGTGACGGACAGGGAAGGGAAGAGGATGGTAACTGGTATAGCCAGTCTGCCGGGGATCCACTTAAGTTCTGGACTCCCTAATGGAAGCTCAAGGAAGACGCCAGTACCCCAGACTCGTCGAATAAACGTGAACCTGGGGCCGTCCGCTCCGTAGGATGTTGCCATACACATGTACCCACTGAGCCATCTGAACGTTTGGCAATTTATGAGGGAATCCCCATGATTGAATAAATGAGAGGTCTCATCAGGAATCGAACCCGGGACCGCCACACCGCAACCGGTTGCAAAAATATAAAAAACTTGATACATGCAAATTATTGAACAATATTTCACAAAAGATTATCGGTTTCGATTAAGCAGGTCACATAAGAATATCGATATTTTTGTATTAAACAACCAAAGCGCTTTTCCAAAACATTTCTAATAACTCAGAATATGTTATTTCATTTATCCATTCTTTCTTGATCAATACAATTTCAGCTGTCTCTATTATTCCATACACTCTTGACAAATCCAGCTTTTCCAGTTTCCAAACCCACAAGCAACCGGCTCTGAGGGGGGGGGGAGGCTATGGAGGGGGATGGCGATGAAATTTCTTATTGCAGACAGACATTAAAGATATTTTCTGCAGGTTATGATACCGAGGTCCCAAATCGCAATTCCCCTATACACAATGGACGAACGGAAATTGAACATTTCATGACCGTTGCTAGTGAAATCCAGTGAGAGGTTATTGAAAAGTAGTGATGATTTTCCAACAGTTGACGCCACAAATCATATAAACTATTGGGTAATAGTTAAGTGAAAATAAATTCATTTGGTCGAGCACTAACTATTATTATTATGATGTCAAATGAACACGTTGTCGTGCTATTGCTAAATTTTTCACTGACTGGGCAAAAACAATATTTTTTTCTGTTCCATACACCATTCTTGTTTCACTCTTCGTAAACGTGTTAGTGATGTCCTAAGAAAAGTTTGGAAACACAATTTTTTTTTTTGTTTTGTTTTTGTACATCAGCCCATTCGAAGAATCAGTAATTTTAAGTATTTATAGTTCGAATAACAATAGGGTGCCCCTCCTCCCCCAGCTAAGAGCGCCAGATTTTAATCGTGTAATTGACATTGTTGTTGTTGCTAGGTGCCTGTGTGCTTTCTAGTGATTCTAGTCATTTACGACTCCTGATGACGTTCATTGACAAGTGGTCACACTAATTGATCAATAAAACGTCATCATTCATTCATTTTTCGCAGATTTGACGGACATCACTGTAAATGAGATTCTGTACCCCTCGTGATGATTTTTGAAAACGTCTGAGGGGCACTTATTCTTCAGCAACCGGGATCGAATAAAAGAGAGCCCGAGCCGGGAATCGAACCCGGGACCACCGCAACGCAGCCGGATGCAATACCGTCTAAGGTACAACGAGCAGTAACAAAAATGTAGCTTCATAAAACCTAACAATTTTTTTTTAATCATATTTCAGGATTACCAATTTTTAATTTCTCGCACGATTAAATATTTTCGAATTAAACCTTTTTTGTTTAAAATGTTTGATGGGTTTGGTAGTTCGGGCCAAAAAAATATATCTGGTGGCTCTCTTCCAGAAAGGATCTGACGCCACCCGCAACAAGTCATAAATTCATGACGTACTTCAGAATGAAATTGAAAATAAGCGATTCTGCCTTAACTACCTGGTATTATTTTTCAACCACGATACGTCGGGGAAAACTTTCCAGTAATAAATACTGTATACATGTTACTCGAAACGGGAAATTAAATTATATTAAAAAAAAATATGTGATCGCCAAGATAGGTCCAAAAAACCGCAAATAATTTGTTGGTCACAGGCGGTGAGTCATGAGAATGCGTTCCCCTCCCGCCGTAGCTCTGCTAAAAATGACCGGATTGTTAAAAGAAATTTGGCACAAATATACAACAGTATGAATGACTTTTAAAGTTATTTAAATTTCCCGCTGCGAATTTTTCATTTTAGAGGTGGCGCTGTGCTCTTAGAGCAACTGGCGCGCACTGCATCGTCTTATCTCTGCTGCGTTCACAGAACACAAAATTGCGATCAAATTTCTGCGAAAAAATAAAAGTTGCGGTGCGAAACGCTGCTCAAAATAGCTCAAAGGTTCGCCTATATTTACTCCCTATTTGTGCCAAATTTCATAACAGTCTGGTCGTTTTTAGCCAATTTATGGAGCTACGGCAGGGATAGGGGTTCGCATACTTATGAATCACTGTGTATAGAAAAACGAGGTGAGGCTCATTGAAATTTCACCAATTTCTCACTGGGTCAGCTCTCATAAGGAAAACCGCAAGAACGTGTTATTTTTTAAATATTTGCGACCACGCCTATGAAACAAGCCACACGCACTACACTCAGTGAGGTCTAACAGCGACTGACTACCTGATTGATAACGGCTTCCCGTCTTGTCAGCGTTTAGCCGAACCATAAATTAGTTTGAAAGTAAAGAGCTTAAAATTCGATGATAGTGAGAAATGGCCAGTTATAGCCGAATGGGACAAATGTTCCGTATATAAATAAAAGTTTACTATGTTCGATTTTTTAAGAAATTCTACGTAAATGAAAGTTTATTTAAAATGAGTGAATATACCAAGATGTAACGACAACATCTAAGTATATTTGAGCAAATATAAAGACATAAACGGGTCGAAGCGAAAATGCCAAAATATATTACTTAAATTCATCGCAGATCAAAAATAGAAAAATTAACGATATACATGTACTGTAATTAACCACGGGCATGTCCCCTAAAGTCTAACACAGTATTGTTAAACTCTCGCATAAAATAATAATTAATGTTTGCGATACAGTTCAGAATTCCTGACGTCTATTTTCAATATCGACTGAGCTACAAGTCGTTTATCGATTTTTTTTAAATCGCTGCAGCGTATTTTTTTAATAACTTGTACAGAATTCGCGAATCGCGAGCTTTTTTAAATCTCTGATGAATCCAATAGAAGTAGTAAAAGAGTCAAGGGCTCTGCATCCAAGGTGACCGCCCCCTCCCTTGGGTCGACCAAATTGGGGGGTCAGAAAAAGAATTGGGGGGTCCAACTGTGAGAGTTGTGGGGGCCAACCCCCACATCAAATCGAACCATGGGTCAATGGCGGGGGACAGACAATATTTTAGGAAACGCCTTGACAACCACCAGTGTACGTGCGTATAATAACCAAGACTTGCCAAAAAAATTAACACACCGTAACACAATTTCAATACGTGCGACAATGTCCAATTACAAGTAATTGATCGGAACGGGTGAAATTACAGCGCGGGTCGAAGAAAACAAGGTGAGATAAGATGAAAGATAACTTACCGGCTGTGATAGCGACGTGGACGTTCTTCCGTTCGTCCCGTTCCACCGAGATTCCACCCCGCCTCTGTGATCAAAAGATGGACACAAAACACAAGTTAGCTTCTACCGAATACGACGACACAAGTTAGTCTACCGAATACGATGACCACTACTATATACTACATACTACACAGTGACAATGGTCTGTTTATTGGTAAGCGTCTAACCCAGTGATGGTCAAATAGTGACGCCAATGGTCAAGCGCTGGTGATTAAGCGCTGATAGTGTGGAAACTAGTTCCGGAACAGCGCCGTGAATAAAGACGAGCAGAGTATGGCAAACTCTCGTATAAGGGATTCTATGTTTGCGATACATTTCAAAATTACGGGAGAACTTTTTTTCTGCTGAAAATAAAGGCGAACAGAGTCTGGCAAACTCTAGAATAAAAGAATACTTAAACATTGCTTGCGATACTTTTCAAAATTAGGGGAGGACAAACTTTTGTAATAAACGACAATATCAAAATTTATTAGAGCAAACATATAAAGGACATCGACTGATATATATTTCATTTTATTTTTTTAATTGATAATTTTACTCGAATTTCAGGGTATTGACGAAGGTACAAAAGTTTGTTTTCCCCTTATTTTGAAATATAGAACAAACATTGATCAATTATACCTTTATACGAGCGTTTTACCTGACTCTGTTTGTCCATTTTCGGCACTGTTAAATTTATAAAGAGCAAAGATGGATAATATTGCTCAACTATCAGAGCATTGACTAAAAAATTTGTTATTCCCCTAATTTTGAAATGTATCACAAAAATTGAATAATTATACCTAGTACGAGAGTTAGGCTAGACTCTGTTCGTCTTTATTCTTCGATCACAGATGATCTTTATTCACGGCGCTGTTCCGGAACTAATTTATTCACTCGTATTAAATTATAGACGTCCGATCTCGTCGTCGTCCTAGACATTGTACACAACTAACACACACAGATGTGCAAGCACAGATGGCCAAACAAACTGACGGTCAAGCACTGACCGCCAAACACTGATGGTCAAACACACTGATGGTCAAGCACTGACGTCCAAGCGATGACTGTCACAAACAGATGCCGCGATAGTATCCAGGAAAGGCCGCGAAAAATAAAAAAAAATCCTCGAATACTCAAAGAGAGCACCTGTTAAACGCGACGCACAAACCAGATTCACCAAAACCAAACTGACTTATCGGAGGATAGGCTCGTAGCTACTACTACCGACTGTGTAGTCAAGTGTTTCTCAAACCTTTTTGGCTCGCGGAGCCCTTTTTAGAACCAGTTTCAAAGGCGGAACCCCGTAGAGGCCACCAATTTTAATGGCGGAGCCCCATTTAATGCAAGTTAATGGCGTTTTATTATTTACTAGAAATATGGCACGGCTTCGCCCGGGATAAGGGAGACGGAATATTGTTTTTTGAAAAATGGGTTTTTTAAATAAAAAGTGGAATGGGGAAGTGTTTTCAAAAATGTTATTCAAAAATTTAAAAATCCAGTTTTAAAAAAATATTTCTTCACCCGCAAATAGTCGACCCAACGTCGATATGAAGGCACTTGCCAATGACACACATATACCATTTTTATCATTATAGTTTTAGATTTTATTTCCCAGGAGTGGCGGCGGAACTCCAGCGAGTCGCCGTAACGCAGTGGTAGAACATCCGCTATGTGTGCGGCGATTCCGGGTTCGATTCCCGGCTCGGGCGTTCTTCGAACCAGAGGCACCCTTTAAAAATGTGTCACTCCATAATCTGCTCTTTGAAGGCGATTAGAGGGCTCAGAATTCCTGTAGTGATATTTACTTCAGTAATGACTCATAGATTGTCAAAAAAAAACAAAAAAAACTCTAAGGGATCGATCTGCGGAGCACAGTTTGGGAAACGAGTGTGTCGTTAATCTGACGCGCACAACACAGATAGACCTATTAAGAACGCGCGCGGCGCACACACCCACCGCAGCAGAAACACGATTGACCAATGGGAAAACGTCATGCTGAAAAATGCCAAACTCCCGATAGGCAATGCCGAAATTCAAGTGTAATTGATTTCTAAAGCGTTATTACGCGTAAATCACCTTCCTATATCAGGGATGGCCGGTCGAACCGAAACAAAATGGCGGTGATAGAGATCAAACTATAGGTAACAGTAACGGAGACGCTATTATCATTCTATTAAACATTTTTCTACCTCGTGTGTCCCTAAACAAAGGAGACAACCTAGTAATTTTTCCCTATCTAGGGTCGATATCTATGGTTGATATATGGTGGTGGGTTGGTACCTAGGTAAGGATATTTACGGTGTACCCGACAACGTACTGATATGGGTTCCATCATGGGTCTAATATTACTTTTCGCTTCTAAGGAGAACGTGCCACTATTTTGTTTCGCCCGAAAAACACGTTCAAGATCCCTATCTAGGTATCGAGCCTAGGCTAGGCATTAAAAATAGGACATCTTCGTTTTTAACTGGGCATTTGGCCTCGACCATAGATCTCCGTAATAGGCCCATCCAGGGCTGCTTTCGGGTACAAAGCGTAATTGCAACACAACGCAATTGGAAACCGCGCATAAACTGCCAAGCTGGTCACATCGCCATCAGCGCCATCTTGAATTGGGTGTCCAGGCCATCCGTCCTCGAGCAGGCCCCATGCACCGCACAAGAGTAATTGGCAAGTGGCCAATCAAGGTATGGAGATGTAATGTGGTGCCAAAAACACGCGCGTGATATGGGAGGGGGTGGGGTGTAGTAGGGGGTGTGGGTGGTGGCCGGGACCCACACGCAGCACTACAAACGCTGACATTAAGTTTATGACGCCGCACAGCTCACACACACGCACATGCGGCAAAACGTGTGCCCCGGCCGCTCTCCACTAATCCTAGATCCAATACAGCGCCAATGAGCTATGGCAATAGTATAGCACGTGGCGATCGTAGCGCCGCCCGCCGGTAGTATTTTGTCACGTGAAATTGCTTTTTCGCGTTTTTACATCTTCACGTGAAACTGATTTTTCACGTTTTTGCGTCTTTATCACGTGAAACTGATTTTTCAAGATTTTTACGTATTCACATGAAAACTGCTTTTTCGCGTTTTTATGTTTTATCACGTGAACCTTTTTTATCGCATGAAATTTTCGTTTGCTCGTTTCAAAATTTCGTTTTTTCATTCGGTTCTACAAAGTCGTTATTCTAAGTTAGACGCTTCCGGTTTAGTTATAATTTGTTATTTTAATCAACAATTGATGTTCCCGTTTCTCCTGCTTTTCGAGTTTTCTGTTTTCAGTGTTGTTATGGTCAGTCACTCTTTTGCATTGAGTGATTGCCAACAATCGTGTTGCAGTGGGCAGCATCAGCTTTTCGCACACTTGTATTTTAGATCTTCGACCATAAGGAAAAAATAGAGACCAAGATCTAAGACTGAGAACATCAACCATTTGTAAACAATGTTTGACAACGACGCAAGTCATCAAATATCTCTACATCCCTCATGTACAACAATATCATATTATAATAATAATTACCAAAGCTAAATCAAAGAACAATCCCATTATACAAACGAGTGTTCGCCAGACTTGTCAGGTCTTTCTTTCCGACGCCATTCAAAAAACATGTCCCCTATTCGCATACTAGCATACAGCACAAGAGCTGCCAATTTTCCCCGCCAGGTGTCTCAAAGAGGTCCATACCGGCCCGCACCGAATAAGCCGCCGCTCTTTTTGAAGCTCGTCCAAAAAAGCCGCCGCTGCGCCAAACTACAGTGGTTGGACAAAATAATGGAAACACCACCATTTGTATCTTTATCTTAACTGACCACACGCGTACCCATGGAAGTGTTTCCATTATTTTGTCCAACCCCTGTATATCTCCATCCAAACTAACCCTGGTAACAATGGCGAGCTGCGCCGTGCGAAATATATTAAAATACGATATTGTCGAGTGATATACGACCCTGGCGACTGGCAAAAGCAAATGCATCTGTATCAATAATAGACTAACTCTGGCGTGTTTATGATATAGGCGCACCTTTTGCGCCAGCCATACAGATAGGCCTATATTAGAACTATTTTGGGTCTAGGGAAAGTGTTTAATATAGACTGCGTATGCAAGTGACTAATACAACAACAAATTCTATTGTTTTTTCCCGGGTGAACGGAAACTAAGTGGTGGCATGTGGCATAGTGGTTAGCGTATTTGGCTTCCATTCCCGTGATCGCGAGTTCAATTTCCGGCAGAAATCTCCACCTTTCGAGTAAACTTTGGAATGTAAGTAATGTCGTGGGAAACGTGCCTGTACCAAGCTTGTCAGGTACACGTTAAAAATCCCAACATATAAGTCAGAAGCCTAGGTCAAGCCAAAAAATCAAGTCACCCTCTCGGGGAGTTGTAAATACAGTAGTATAGTAGCATTAAATGTAGTTGTTGTAAAAAATAGGACAGGTTCGTCTTTGACTGGTTATTTGACCCCAGTCATAGATAGGCCCCTCCGGGGCTGCTTGCTGGTACAAACTGTAATTATAATTATCATTTCGATTGTACTTGAGATGCTAATTTTGAATTCGTGAAGATGGATTGATTTTATCTTTTCGATTACATTCGAGATTATTTCGAATGACAATCTTGTAGATTTATTGATCGTCGAATGCATTAGAGATTGTACCTTGGAAAGTAAGAAATAATATTTTCGGTGCTGTAACGGAACATGTTTTCATTTTGTTTAAAAATTAGGAATTTCCGTTTAAACAATTAACTAAATTAATGAATCAGTTGATTACTTTAGACACTTTCAGTTTATTAGGTAAAGGAACAAAACATACGAACTTTCAGTTAGTTAGATCACTTTCATAGTGAATTCTGAAAGGTAACAAAAAACACTTATGGCATTTTCAGGAAACCATGAATAGCAATCTATAGCTATCAATGGCATATCAAACCAGGCTCCAAATAGCTATCTAGCAGAACGCAGAAGCGCACAGCTTGCAGTGAGAAACAATGGACGATATTTGGATTGAGGTGTACATGTACTAGCAATTTGCTTTTGTATCTCTTTAAGAAATAGATTTATATGTCTACGAGACGCTGAACAATAAATAACAACTGCGCACGCCACTATTTATAGGGGGAAGGAGATACATGTTTTCTTTTCAGAAAATTGATTTATGCACAAAGAAATGCGTGGCCTTTTAATAAATACAAATCACATGTAACAAATGGAGTCTATTCGTTTATTTCAAAACACGCATAGTAATTTGTTTCTTTAGAAATACGAGACACAAGATTCGGCTAGGGATATTGATGACTTGTCTACACGTATATATTATAAAAAATATATAGAAAATGTGGGAAATATTATTTCGTCAGACGACGGGCAAAAAACACTGCGACAGTTTACGAAAACATGTTATTTTCGTACTTGTTTAACGAGAAATTTAATGGCGCTCTGCCATGTCTCAATTTACGCAATTTTTCAGGTGGTGTACGTGCAGAAAATAAGTTTCTCCGGCTTTTCCCAACCAAAAATCAAAATTTTCCACGACTTTCATTGGAAGACATTTTAGTCGCCAAACATTTTCCCTGGTGGAAAAAAACGAAGGTTTTATTGAATTATTATTTTCTTAAAAATTTGTACTTGGCTTGAATTGTACTTAAGTTGTACTTGTTAGAAGTAAGAAAGAAGGGTAAATAAATTTTTTACAACAATATGCATAAGCTTAAGAAATTCACAAAAGTAACAAATTTCAATTTTTCGGGAATTTTTCGACTTTCTCTGACATGTCCTACTTTTGTACAGTGTTGGGTAGGAACGTCGCGTTCCAAGGAATTCGTTCTTTTCCGAGGAACGTTCTAACGTCCCTCTGCCCTTTTTTTTTGACGAACGTCCAAAGATGTAGGACGTTCCATTCTATGTAAATGACAATGGCGACACGCTCGATGAACTGCGAAGGATTATTTCTTTCAATGACTAAAAAGGTTTAAACATTTTGAAATTCACAGTTGTTGATAAATAAAATTAATGCCACACCGAACTCGTATTTTTTTTTTTTTTACTTCTAAATCGAACAAATATTAAATCGTACGAAAACTTTAAAAAAGGAACGCACTGTTTTTGGGACAATTTCACTTGCCCATCCCTGATTTTCTCCCGTTTATCTAACTCTCCAGCCGCAGAATAACCACACGTAACTACGAAACCAAAGCCGAGCCCCGCTGTTTTCATGATAACTGGAAATTTTGCTCGCAAAAAGCTATTTGCAATAAAGCGAGGGAGGGGAGGAAGGGATGGGGAGGGGGAGAGGGTTGGGGATGTAAACCGGACCAGCTGCTCCAAAAAACCCAACGACAACCTATCTATAAAGCAATACGACATTCACAGGTGAATACAGTAATTGCACATGGTCAAATAGAGATGCCGTGTGTTAGTGGTTAGCGTGTTAGCCTACTGTGCCATTTCACGGGTTCGATTCCCGACCGAGACATCATTATTACCTTTAGGACGAGAAAAAATCGTAAGCGCGCCTTCGTTCGAAATGGAAGAAAACCCGTGGGAAGATCCTTATGTATTTATTAGGCTAGGGTAGGTAAAAATTAAAAATTACACACGTAAGACACAGGAATGATTTTGTTTTCTGCAAAAACAATATCGCAATTTGATCGTCTCACTGAACACTATTTTGAATCAAGATGACGACGGCAAGACTCCAGTGTTGACGGTGTAATGCAGCGCCCCTAATAAGCAGAATTATTTTTAGTGCCATGTATGCCCGAAAATTTTTAAATAAGTTGTTGATCAACACCTTGCCAAGTTTCAAGAAAATCTGTCAACTTTTCACGAAGATCTGTCATGATGTTTTTGGGGTGCTTTTTTAGCCATTCGACGGTAGACTGCATCAAAAATAATTTATTTTTATTTTGTGAAGAAATTCCCCTCACTGATTAACTATGACTGTAGTAGATTCTGCAGCCTTCGTGTTGTTTTGGCAATATGTGAAGGGCACATTTTCACCAGTACCCCAGGATATCGAATAAACCTGTGCAGGGAATCTAACTTTGGACAACCCGCTCAGCCGTCTGTTGCCATACCCACTGAGCTAGACGGATCGTACCGTAATAAACTTGGAGAAAGAATAAAACCAAGAGGCGGCTATCTAAAGTGTCGCTTCAAAGATAGGTTGTCGTCTAGTGTTATATATATATATATCACCAATCGCCATCACCTATCAAGCATAGGGCTCATGCATAGTAGTAACCCATGGCACCATATTATCAAAGTTACAACCTTACTTCATCCACCAAAACTAGTTAACTAAAATCCCTGTTTTCGTGCAAAGATAATATCAACAACAGCTGTTACGAGTAGCGCGGATCGGCGTCGGCCGGATTCGGCGACCGGATTAGCGAACCTGAGCCGCGCCGAATAAACACGCGTGCCACGCCCTCTGGCTAAGGGTGTGTATTTTAAATTTTGATAAAGAATATAGTTGAGTTGAACTTGAGATTAGATATTCTTACGCTTTAAACGTGAGTTTAGTGACCCGCACGTGCTAATCAATTATAATTACGATTCTTATAATTTGTACCCGCAAGCAGCCCTTTAGGAGGAGGGCCTATTGTGGGAGTGAGATAAGTGTTGAGTTCGTTCCTTTTAAAAAAGGAACTCGTTCCAGTTCCAGTTATTCCTATGAAAAAAGGAACCCGTTCCTAGTTCCTTTTCAAAAGCCTGGAACCTTTCCGTTAAATTGTTTAACCTTTCCGTTCCAAATTAAAATAAAAAAATCATTTTCTGAAAGGATGAAAATGTTAAAAAAAAAGATTTATTTATTCCCGTGAGCATTTTATTTTTTTTTTAAATCACCGTAGTGCACTACAGGATTATTGCACCATAGTGTCTATGGAGATATGTGAGGGGCAGGGAAGGGAAGGGATTGGGAATGGAAGCTGGAACAGCCAGGCTGCTCGATCCACCCCTGAGCTCTGGACACCCTAATGAAAGCTCAAGGGTGACGCCAGTACCACAGACTAACGAATAAACGAAAGCCTGCGCCGGGAATTGAACCCGGGACCGTTCGCTTCCTAGGATGTTGCCATACCCACTGAGCCATCGGTGCGGCGGCTCGTCATCGAAATACCAACCTGTTGACTCGTTTGCAAGTAGCTCAACGTGAACTCAATCTCTGCCTCCATCTTTATA